>JAUKNK010000264.1:350000-432500 GCA_030765055.1 Mantis religiosa
CATCAGATGATATCCTAAGGAGATGTACATTGGGTAGGACACAAAATACAAATAAAAGTTTACATAACATGATATGGCATAACTGCCCAAAAGACATATTTGTTTCAAAGAAGACTTCAGGTTGCTGTGACATCAACCAACAGTGAATTCAATTTTGGTTGTTGTGCCTCACTCAAGCTGCAGTCAGAATAAGGGATAAAGATTTCACGAGCATCTCTAAAAATTAGCCAAGGGAAGGACCAATTACGCTTACTTCATTCAGCAATTTCTGCGAAGGTAACTTCTAAAACATCCAGAAGGAAACTAAAGTTGAAGAACACTGCTGCAGAAAAGAGAAGGAAGAGGCAGGAGGGTCCAACGTATATATCTGGAAGGTTTTAGTCTACTTCAAGGCATGTAGTTGAGATGGAAAATGTTTTGAATTTTAAAATTTGATTTACTCAGTTATAGTCTTTTCTTTCAAAATTTCTTTGTCATTAAAAATGTTCCACGCGATGCAGTTTTGATTGAGTCAATCTAAAATTTTCAACACATTTTCCTAGAAAGCAAACTAAGGCTTTTATCATATGAATTTTTAATATTCATTATATTTTTAAAGTTATTGATATATAAAGTCAAAGGTTTAATCATTTTTTGGCTATTTTGATTACCCATACCTAATTTTTTTTCCCCACTGGAACTAAAGACAGTATAAGAAATTCATATGATAGATCTTTTCTTCATACCTATCTGAATATTAATAGAAAGAGAAAACTTAAAATTTTTCAAAATTTTCATCACGTGGAGCGGTTTAAATTTTGCCCAAATTTTTAATTTCACAAATTAATTACTCAAAAACTAATGAAGATATAAAAACAGAATTTTGACTTCTGTGTCCACTATGCAGCATAACTAAGTGCTTAAAATTTCAGCAAGAATGGTTGAAAATTGCTGGATTTGTGGTTTTCGGTGCTGCATCCCCTTACTACTACATAAAATTGTACCTTCTTTTTTTATCATTTACGTCCGCCCCTTCGTTAAGTTATATCGGACGGTGAATTAATTGGATGAAATGATGCTCAAATGAGTCCAGGGTCCATTGAGCTTAGAGTTACCCGACATTCGTCTTGAAGGATAAGGGAAAACACCGGAAAAAACCTTATCTAGGTAACTCACCCTGACCGAGATTCGAACTCGGGACCTCTTGAAGGTGAGGCAGACATGCTACCGAGACGGGCAAAATTATACCTAACAGAACTTCGAAGCTGCGACACCGAAATTCGGAATAGTTAAGTTATAAACTACGAAACGGCAATAATCGTTTGATGTTTTGAAACAACCTGTATGTCTTTATAAAAATGGATATTTATCTTTAAAAAATCAATATCTGCACATTTAAGCAGTGAGAAATCAAACAGCTGAAGCTCTGAATTGCACCTCTCGTCTGTTATGAGCCTTCAGTAAAGTCAGAGAACTAAATCAACTTCTAGGAAGGAAGGTTGTTTTAAGTTTTAACCTAAAAGCCTTTATCATACACATGCTTTGTTCTCAATATTTTCCTCCGCTGTCCATTGCAATGTTTTTGTTTTGGAGTATATAGACAAATATGCACCAAATATCCTGTCTTTGCTTATTATTTTTATGTGCTCGTTTTTCTTTCATATTTTCATTCAACGTACAAATATAATTCCTCTAGGATGCTGGGTTGTTTTTTAGATTGTCTCTTTTTCTCCAACCTTTATTAAAAATCTCGTTTCACTGGTCTGTATCTTGCTTTTATCCATTTGCTTTAATATCCATGACTGTCTGTCATACATCAATCTGCGGCAGCCATCATTTTATGGAATGTTCTGCTTGTTTAGTAATTCATTTTGTACTGTTTTTGTTCCTGTTCTACAACTTAGCTGAACCTAGGTTTACTTCCTTGCTATTAATTGCTTAAGGATATTTATGTGAAATACAGATAAATGTAGGAAAGAAGTACTGTAACTTTGTTGGTTCTTAGAATTAAAAGGCCGAGTTGCAGAAATTAAAAATCTCCTTTATTTTCGTAGAAATGCTCTTACAGATTACATCAGCATTACGTTACATACACCATCAGTCTACCAAGGTCGATGACAATAACAAACAATGACAGTGGATTACATCCTTAGTTCTCGTTACAACAAAACAGCTGACTGTCTCTCATTTCACAACACTGTTTCACCACTCGCAACGCCCTCTTGGCCAATCGTTGCCTCTTTAAATACTTCAAAGATAATTTCTAGATTATTTGCAAATAACCAGAAGGCGAACAATCAGTATCAGTCCAGAAGTAACTAGTAATTTCCATTTATCACAGCTTGTTTGTTTCGGCAGAACCTTATCTGCTGTTATCTTTGTCCGCGGGCTCCTGGTTCTCACACTGCCCTCCTATCAGTTTCTTTTGTGTAAACAAGCCCCACTATCGCGATCGGGTTCGCAACACTCAAGGCTGGTCGTCCCGAACAGCACCATCGTAGCGGGCCAGACGATCAAGGTGTACCACCAACATCTTCCTTCGGGGCACTTTCTAGATGCGGTAGACCAAGTCGTTGATCCTCTTCACCACCCAGTACTGTCCTTGCCACGGCTGTTGAAGTTTATCGATTGTTCGGTTTGCTCCCAGGTGTGCTCCTGAAGTACCGGCGTCCACTTCCTCCAAGACTTCCGGACCTCACTTCGGAGAAGTACCAACTGTTCTCTTTGCGTCTTCTCATCAGGTGATTCCCATACCCGAAACAGTACCCCGTAGGGAAAGGTATCCGTCCCTTTCAGCTGCCAAAGTGCGGGCGCTGCGGACCCTTAGCACTCGTGGTACCTCTGACGTTACTAGAGGAACCTCGGGCCGAACAGCCGAGCCTCTTCTTCGGGAGTTGTTCGGATTGGGATGGACTCGAGGGGGCAGTGTGTTCCCGAAACCCGTGGGAATCGGGTACGTCTTCGGACGGGGTTGAGGGAAGCCATTAATTCTCCCAGGTACTAGCCTGCAAAGCTAGTAGAAGGTGTGCTAGATCACCAGGCGGCCCCACCGAGGTTGTTCGGTAGTCTTCGCCTTGAGTGTTGGCGCGCGTAAGTGGCGTATCCCCTTCCATCCCGTCTTGAGTCCATAGGACCAGATGGGGGGCTTGTTAGTATCTAGGTCTTGTCCCATGGAAAGCCCCACGGAGGACGCCGAGCGCCCTTTGGGACAGCTCGAATACTCCCTGGTCGAAGGAGGCCCGGGTCCAGTTCCTACGGATTCAGGACTAATGGGAGAAGAACCTCTGGGCTAAACCCGAAACAGCACGCCCTCTCTGATCTTCAGCGAGTCCCATTGGGCCCAGTATGACTTGTAGGTGGCGCTCCTCGGTGCGATGTCCTCCAAAGTTGGTCTTGTTCCAGCCTCCGCTTTCCTCAAAAGTGGTCCCAAGTCTGCG
Source organism: Mantis religiosa (assembly GCA_030765055.1). Lineage (NCBI taxonomy): Eukaryota > Metazoa > Arthropoda > Insecta > Mantodea > Mantidae > Mantis > Mantis religiosa. The sequence continues at coordinate 353,417 of JAUKNK010000264.1, forward strand.
ACCGCCAGCTACTCCTTCCTCAGGCCTGCGCTATCCTAGCCATCCGCAAGCACTGCCGTAACTACTCGGACTGCTGCGGCACGCTCCTTCTCTTCCACAATTGTGCATTGGCCGCACTCCTCTGGGCAGGATCTTTGGGACATGGCGTCTACGTTAGCGTGGTTCTTCCCTCTCCGATGCTCAGAGGCGAAGTCGTACTCCTGAAGCCTCTGAACCCAACGTGCTGTTTGGCCTTCCAGATTTCTAAAGCTCACTAGCCAAGTTAGGTTGGAGTGGTCAGTCCTCAGGTGGAATGGCTGACCGTACAGGTACTTGTGGAAGTGCTCCAAGGCCTTTACTACCGCCAGTAACTCTCGCCGGGTGACGCAGTAGTTCTTCTCTGCCTTGGCTGAAGAAGCGCTGATATCGTCTCAGCAGTTGTCGAGCTGTTCTACGGTCAGGTGATCGGCCGCCCTCTCCAGTAAGCCCTCCAGCAGGGGCTCCTGGTGTTGCGTTGGCACCGGCTCCAGTGTCTTGTCGACTGTTGTCACGATGCCTACGGGCTCGCACGTCCTTATCTCCGTTCCGGCCTGGACGTCGTGATCGATGTCCGCTAGGTTAAGCGGCCTCACTGGCACCTCGGCACGGCAACAATGTTCTTTATTCGCTGTCGTTCCAGTCACGCCGTCACCACCACCTCCTTTCTCGCGGGGACCCACGTCTTCCTTCAAGATGACGCTGCAGATTCCAAGGCATTCTTCGGGTTGCCGGAGTATGACCTCTTCTCCATTGAGCCTCAGGACCTTCCTGCCGTCATCGACCGTCGCCTCGTGGCTCCTGAGGGCATCCAGTCCCAGTATCACCTCCTCAGGCACCTCCGCAACGAACACTCACTGACGCACGGCACTCCATCCCAAGGGCAACTGCAGAAGAGCCTCCCTCTCCACGGGCAAGGTGTCGCCCGATGCCGTCACTAGCTGGTATGATCGGCTTGGTTTCCTCGACGGCAAACCCTTGCCCACGTCAGGTCAGATCATCGTCACGGCTGTCCCGGTGTCGAGTACAGGGTACGGCTTCCCTATTATCCCCTGGGTTAAACAATCTGCCCCCACCAAAAAAAAGGTCCGAAATATGATGTTTTACCCGTACACAGTGCGACAAGGACAGCCATTGTGTGTGACAGAGAACGGATTATACACAAGGGGTAGAGCCGTTAAGAAAAAATCCTCCCTATTCACTCAGTATACTAAATCTAAGACGGTTTATTCATAAAACAAGAAAGTATGAGTGGGCTCTAACTGAACTGACTCAAGAGTCATAAACATGACCAAAGAGGGTATCGGAATAGTGTCTTAGTCCCGTTTAAGCCCCATTTCCCTGGACTTTCTTTGCTGTGGCAAACTGTATGTACTATGTCAACACACAAGTTTCATCAAATACTGCATTGGCCTACTGACACCTATGTCATGGGCTTGAATCCATCATAGACCGTTGGTTTCAATTTCCTTAAAGGCTGGAACCTCATGTTAATTAATCTACTGGCATGTAAAAGATCCATAAACTGGCGGATTATGTTTAACTCATAGAAATTAATCCTTTCTTCCCACTAGCCGTATATATTGTAAGGTTTTACACCAATAGTCACCTGAAAAATTCAATGCCATAACCGGAATTTGAACCACGGATTTTCTGGTCTCCATCCAGTAGCTCTAAACCAATGAGCTACCATGGCCAGCGCGCCAACATGAAATTAAATTCCCCAACTGAGACGTTCAAATGACTCGTTCAACTAATCCGTGGTTCATATCCCGGCTACGGCATTGACTTTTTCAGTCTGGCTCTACTCTTTCATAGTGCGTCCTACACACGGCTAATGTGAAAGAATAATTAATTTTCAATAATTGTACATAATAGTGGTTAAATATAAAGCCCGGGCCTTAAAGTACTTACAGCATAGTAAGTCGCCATTAAGGTAGTTGTCTCATGTGCTTATGAGAACTCCTAGTGGTTTACCGGGAGAAACACGAGTCAGTTGGAGAATTTAATATCATATCGGCACGTTGGCCATAGTACCTCAATGGTTTAGAGCTGCTGGACGGAGACCAGAAGATCCGTGGTTCAAATCCCGGCTATGGCATTGAAGTCTTCAGTCTGGCTCTACTCTTTCATGGTGCGTACTACACACGGCTATTGTGAAAGAACAATTAATTTCCATTGTATCAAATAATTACGCTAGGTTAAATGTTTGAAAAATGAGATGCCAAATTTATAATAAGAGTTTTATTTTCTGATCATGACCGTACAAAAATCCTGTCTCTACGATACTTAGAACACGAGCGATGCACGTTTTAGCTTCACATGTTTATGGTTAGCCAACATCCATCCTTTCCGCACAGATTTACCCTGAGAAAAACTCCAACCTGTTAAAAACCTCCCATGTGTATCCCTCACCCGTCACATATCCTATCATATGAGGTTTTGAGTGCCGGGAGGGCTCAACGAGGTACTGAACGGGCAAGTACCGCCTCACTTACCCTGAGTCAAAATGTACTTAATCTGTTGCCAAGCCTACAGCCACTTAACTTTTAACACACTTTCGCAAAATGGTCTTATTTAGTTTTATTAATAAACCATAACTTATGTATCAAGATATAGCTAAAACTTTCAGTTTCTTTTATTACTTTTTTTGGTACTTAACCTTCCTGAGATAGCGTTGACAAGGGTTTAAATTCTCCAACATTTATATTTTTCTCTAAATCCAAACCAAAGTCCGTTTTTCTGTGTACATGCAAGGAAATGTGTAATGAAACCAGTTCTGTAAATGCATATTTGATAACCCTCAAGTGTGTATATGAAACAGTATTTGTAATAATTTTTTATACAAGATTAAATAAGCACAGTAATGTATTGTAAAATATGATATTTTTATTTTAAAAAGTGGCTGCTGTGGCAACCACAAAACGGAGATGACATCCGCACGTCACTGTATAAAATCACATTCATATTAATGTGGTTGAATGTCATTTATGTGCATGTTTTCTTTCCAACTGCTGTCAACAGCGGTCTTATTTGTTTAGCAAATACCGCAATTTGCGACAAGCCCTGTTTATAATGAGAATGCAGAAATCACAGGAGAATCAAAAACAAACATTAACATTTGAGATAAATGATGCAAACCTATATTATTATTACCATTCACTATTATTTATTAGTAATTATTATTGATTTTGTTCATTTGTTTTTCAAGGATAAAATTCGACATCACAGAGCAAGTGTTAGCAAGCGGTACGGCGTATAACTCCAATCCGTGGGTTTGAGGCAGACCTTCCTGATCCATGAAGTTTTTGTTGAGTTTCCCTGGTTTAAGGCGATTGTCCAAAAATCTCTATCTTATTCCATTTCATGTAACTTCTCGTATCACTGAAAAATACATTCTTCTTTTGCCTAAAATGTATTAAGCCATTCGGCCTCTTCCGGTCTCAGTCCATCTTTGTCTGGGCCTTCTTAGATCTCTTCGTGCTGTTGGTTTATACTTTAAAATGTTACTCGGTATTCTTTGCAGTCCAACATTTTGTACCTGTTCTTCCCACATTTCCTTAAGTTTATTCTTTTTTAATTTTATCATTATGTTAAAAGTGTTTAGGTTTTCCCTTATATTTTTGTTTCTTATTTTATCTTTTCCTGTATGTCCCATTTCGTTTCTGTAGCTTCAATATGACAAATATTTTATTGTCATCCAGGATTCATTAGCGCATAATAGACCTGGTACTGACATCATTTTTGGGTTTCAGGGAGTTTCAGTTTACAACATGTCGGGGTATTTCTCAGGATAGATTTGCATGGATCCTCTCTTTTGGGTTTCAAGGAGTGGGTGCATCCTAACAGTGTAGGGGTATTATCACATAGAAGACATCACGACCGTTGAATGACAAGTTTATTTATACAATTATCCCTCTCCACTTTTTTTTTATTTTATTTTTTTTTTATTTAATTTTTTATTAAAAAAAACATCTCTTTTTTTTGTATTTAAGGGAAAAGGGAAAAGGAAGAAAGTCTATTTACGTACTAAGTGTGATTGGGAAGAAGAATGGGCTTTGATTTTTTTTTTTTTTTTTTTTTTTTTCACTCGTCACTGTTGTGTTTACGTTATTCGCACATTAGGCGCGATATTTGGATTTGCCCGTTGCTCTGCGCGTGACATGACGGCTAGTTTGAATCACAGTAGCCAGTGAACATATAAATTGCTAGCACATGCCGAGTGATGTAGGTAGCTGTGTACGCGTTGTCCTTACTGGACGTCGCCTGAGTATTACTTCGCGCACTAGAGTATTTCCGGAGGATTATACAACAGAGTTTGGTAAAATCTTAATGATGTTGTAATGAGTGCAGTTTCTCTCACTCACTAACACAGAGTGTCCGATAACAACCTAATCCTTGTTTCACATAAGCTTGCCCCGTATCTCTTAACAGTCACGTGACCTCACATCTCAGTGGCTGCTGTTGTGGTGCAGACTGTTCTGCAGTAAACATTAGTTCGTTATGTAACATGGTGATATATCTTTATATGTTTGAAGAACATTGTCAAATTTATATTTTCGTAACTCTTTTAGTGAAATATATTACGCAACAGAGTTGATTTAGCTGAAATGCGTGTTAATTCTTAAACGAAGTAAAGAGGAGGTTCCTTTGCTCTCAAGCACATGGCACGATAGCACGTGATTTAGCGGTAGTGGTGACATGTTTGTTTATATGACTTTTATCACTGACCTTGTTTTGAACTGGATTAGTCATATATCGCAATTCGATGGTGTGCTATGCCGAGTGCGAGAGCTAAATTATTTTATTTATCGTTTATTGCGCGTGTACTTCTTATATGTATAATGGCAGAGTGTACCGCCAGTTTTTCGCTGAAGCATCGCAAGGGAAAACCTTTACAAAGTGGCTAAAAATAATTGTGGTGCATGTATTTAATGCAATCACAGATAAGAATCCGTCTTTGTCAGTGAGAGAAGTCGAACAGCTGTGCGCTGAACTTCAGGTGTGTTAGATGCGTAGGAACATCACGACATGAAATTGAGACGACAGGAAAACTTAGCACTCCAGGGGCGATATTGCTGTGTGCCGAAGACGATATTTAAGGACAATCAGACTGCACCGAGATACAAGTCGCAAAATATACTACCTTGACGAGACTTGAGTGAATGAAGGACACACGTTAAGTATGGCGTAACACGACTTTTAAGACTGAAAGACAAGCATTTTTGCAAGGTATATGTGATGGTTTAAAAATGCCAGTGGAAAATACCGAAAGCCTTTCATTATAAACTTGTTTCAGTTTTATTGCTCATTCATTCACTTTCAACTTGCTCAGTTGCATTATAAAATTCATTATTTTTTAATACCTTCATATTGTTATTTGTATTATTTTATCTATCTTCCTGGCAATTATTATAACGTTTACTGCAAGGTTTAAATGTGACGGGAAGACACCGCCTATGACCTATGGCGCAAAAGCATTAGCCAATTAGGATGAGGGGAAGTTAGTTGCACGCGAAGTAATACATGTCAGCGGGGCAAGGTTATATGAAACAGATTATTGTGTGTTGCCCCGTATATATATATATATATATATATATATATATATACATACATACATTAAAGAAGAAGAAAACGAAATATCAATCAAAACCTACTAAAAATTTCCTTCACTAAATCCTAAAGACTAATCTAGAAAAGAATCTATTTACCTTCTACACTACTGCGTTATCGTCCACTAGCATTTCTGCAGAGCTGGCCGGCAGCTGCAGAGACGTCCTAAGGTCTGCTAGGTGAAAACACTCTAGCAGTACGTGTCGTACAGATAACACTTCATTGCAAAACGGACACAGTGGAGCAGGCTCCTTTTCAAAAAGAAAACTATGAGTAAAAAAGCAGTGCTCAATACGTAAGCGAGCCAACTCACCTCCTCGCGATGAGATGACCGACAGGAGGTAACAGAGGAAATCGGAAGTTCTTTGACAGATCTAAGTTTATTATTGCGGAGAGCGGACCACTCTTCCCGCCAGCAGGTTTGCACAGCTCTCCGCAATACGGTCCTAAAATCTTCCGATGTCACACATGGTACTTGAACCCTGGGCTTTATGGTAGCCGTCTTGGCTGCCGAATCCACCATTTCATTCCCCCACAAGCCTACGTGACCAGGAATCCATGCACACACCACGTTAACGCCAGAAGCGTGTAAAACGTGGAGGGCATCCCGTATACGCTGCACAATTGGGTGGTAGTTGTACAGCTGTCGTAGGCTTTGAAGTGCACTGAGGGAATCACTTAGGATTAAGCAGTTCCCCAACTTTCGTCGACGTACGTGTAAAATGTCCCGGTATATTGCATAAAGCTCTGCAGTAAAACTGGAAGTGCTAGTGTGGAATCCGAATGTATAGGGTTCGGTTCCACACACGTAAGCACAACCAACACCATTTGAGTTCTTGGAGCCATCAGTATAAATTATAGCATGGTCCTGATATCGCGATAAAAATTCTAAAAAACATGTGCGGATACTAGACATAGACATGGTAGATATATCATGTTTAGCCATGCCCAGATCAACGTGGGACGCTCTGCACAACCAAAGAGGCTAGGAGTGTCAATCCAATGGGAGGTTATTAATAATTATTTGTTCATGAAAAGCAAAGCAGTCTCCTGTACCTTTAAATTGTCAGAGTACACAATGGAAACTTAACAATTAAAGTGATTATAAGTAGTAGTGCCAGTAAAACTTTGTTAATGTAAAGAAAAATAGAGAATGTAACACGAACAGTTCACAATTAAGCGAAAAAAAAAAACAATATATTCCACTCAATATGTATAAGTAAATAGAATAATAGGAAAACAACATATAGAGAAATTTACGTAAATATAGCATTCCACATTTTAAAATTGTAACTTAATTATTCGTTACCTATTCTATACTTATCTGTCAAACGAAACTGTAAGTCTGTAATAAAATATTCTGTTGATTATTAAATAGCAAGTGCGATTAAGCCGCTTGATATTTTAAAGGTGCATCGGCTTTTAACAAAGCCAGTGATTTTTGCAATAATTCACGTCCCTGCATATCAAATATAAATTGCTCAAGTTATTCTCGGGAAGCAAGCCAGGTGAAAAGACGATTAGAAATCGACGATTAGAAATCGACGTTTCGCGAGCGTGCATCATTCTCATCAGGATATTTATGAAATACAAAAACAAAACACTATCAAAATTCGCATTACTGAACAAAATACTGTTTTCAGTAAATTAAATGCCGGGCCAGAAGATGGCGTGAGTATAAAAATTTGGGTCAGAGAAACGTAACTACTTAACTTAATTATGAAGCTGTATAGATCTGTGCTCCTTAAGCCGAATCATTTCCATTTTTAAGGTCGGTTTCCAAGAGGAGCTGGACTGAAATCCAGCATCACGATTAAGTGTGCTCCTCTCGGAAGAAATAGCTAAATACTCCTTAACTCTCCGCTCCCAGTAACTGTTGCATTTTGCCAAGATGGTCGTCTCTCGAAAGTTGGCTTTATGGTCGTTATCACAACAATGCTCTGCCAGCCCAGACTTCTAAGGTTGCATTAAATTATATCTTAGCTAAACTCAGCTCTGCCTGTTATGCTATCCGAGAGCTGGGCCGCGCCGTGGCTCAATGGTTAGACCGCTTGTCTCTCACCAAGGGGGCCCGAGTTCGATCCCAGGCATCCGCAAAGTGAGATTTGTGGTGTACAACACGGCGCTGGGGCGGATTTTCTCCGGGATCTCCGGTTTCCCCCGCCATCTCATTCCACCGGTGCTCCATCTTCATCTCATCTATCATCAGTGTCATCGCCTGCGGTGCCGTATGTAGTAAAAGCGGGCGTTAAACACTACACATTATATCCGAGAGCTCTTTAATGTGAGTTCTATTGACACACTTAAATTAATATATTATGCATACTTTAACTCTATTATGGAATATGGAATATTATTTTGGGGCAACTCGGTAGAAAGTAAAAAAATATTTCTTATGCAAAAGAAGGTTATAAGAATCATTACTAACTCCCACACCAGATGCTCCTGTAAAGATATTTTTACAAGATTGAAGATATTAACGTTTCCTTGCATGTATATATTCTCGATCCTAAAATTCTTTGTATGCAATCGTGTCTTATTTGCAACAAATAATGTAATTGACAAAATAAACACTAGACAAAAGTATAATATCCATTATCCCAGTGCTAAACTTTCTTGCTTCCAGAAAGGTGTGTATTATGAAACTATCAAAATATTTGGCGCACTTCCTAATGTTATTAAAGAAAAAGTTGATAATTTCGGTGCTTTTAAAAAAACTGTTAGAGAGTACGTTTGCTCAAAATATTTTTTTTTTTTTCTCTACAAGATTATCTGAATGACAAATTATCCTACAAATGCTTCTGTAGCTCTATAAGTAGTATCTAACTGTTCCAATGACAAATTATTAATAATAAATAGTTGATGCAAGTTGAACGTTTATTTTTAATGTATATGTATTTAATAAATAACAAGAATGGTATCCATTGCAAAAAGGTTGAGACATACTGGCATAAGCCAAGTGAAAGCTGCTGTAAAAAGTGTTTCATTTTGTATCATATATAATTATTCCTGCTTTGATTTCCATATTGTTGTTCATATTGCCTGTATAGTATAATATGTGTCTTATTTTAACTTTGTACATATATACGCTATTAAACTTTATACCTCTGGACATGTTCAATGTTCACAGCCTTTTCTGGTTACAAGTGAACCTACTGAACGCAAATCAATCTAATCTAATGTAGCGACGATCCTTCCGGCCTTCAGGCCGAACGGTAGGCTTACCTGACGCTTGCTGTGTTACATCCATTCCGTTTACCGGCTATCTATCCGGCAGAATCAGTAAAATTCTCGCCAAATGCATCAGGACCATCCGCAAGCCACCTCCGAAGTTTAAACAACTTATGAGACCGATGTTAGACAAATTGGACCTTCAAGTTCCGGGAGTGTACTGCATTTCCTGTGAATGTGGGATACCGTCTATAGGACAAACTGGGAGGAGCATCGCTACCAGAATAAATGAACATGTCCAGTTAAACATATTGGTTTAATTATGAAGCCTGGGACTTAAGTACAGCATAGTAAGTCGCCACAAAAGTTGCGTGTCTTATAGCATATGAGAACTCCTAGTCATCTAGCGGGAAACATACGAGTCAGTTGGAGAATTTAAGGTCATGACGACATGTTGGCCATAGTAGCTCAGTGGTTTAACTATGAAGCCTGGGACTTAAGTACTTACAGCATAGTAAGTCGTCACAAAAGTGCGTGTCTCATAGCATATGAGAACTCCTAGTGGTCTAACGGGAAACATACGAGTCAGTTGGAGAATTTAATGTCATGTCGGCATGTTGGACATAGTAGCTCAGTGGTTTAACTATGAAGCCTGGGACTTATGTAGTTACAGTATAGTAAGTCGTCACAAAAGGTGCGTGTCTCATAGCATATGAGAACTCCTAGTGGTCTACCGGGAAACATACGAGTCAGTTGGAGAATTTAATGTCATGTCGGTATGTTGGTTATAGTAGCTCAGTGGTTTAACTATGAAGCCTGGGACTTATGTAGTTACAGCATAGTAAGTCGACACAAAAGGTGCGTCTCTCATAGCATATGAGAACTCCAAGTGGCTTACCGGGAAACATACGAGTCAACTGGAGAATTTAATGTCATATCGGCATGTTGTACATAGTAGCTCAGTGGTTTAACTATGAAGCCTGGGACTTAAGTACTTACAGCATAGTAAGTCGTCACAAAATGTGCGTGTCTCATAGCATATGATAACTCCTAGTGGTCTACCGGTAAACATAAGAGTCAGTTGTATATTTTAATGTCATGTCGGCATGTTGGCCATAGTAGCTCAGTGGTTTAGTGCAACCGCACGTAGAGCAGGAGATGTGTGTTTCAAATTCCGGATATGCATTGGATCTTTTAGTTTAGCTCTACTCATGCAAACCTTGCTTTTGTTCAAGAAATGATTATTAAACTACATTATATTTCTCAAAATTAGTTCTAGTTCTTTTTTCTTCCACAAATTTTGAGTGTAATATTCGCACCACAACAAATTGGCGCAGTTGTGAATAGCGTAAAGATTTTATGCCGAATGAAACCAAATTTATTGTTTGAAATGAAATTGGAGCCATTTCGAGTAATTCTCCTTCATTAAAGTTAATTATGGATTTCGAAATTATTAACGTTCAATTTTGAGATTTGGGATGATGTAGGCTAAACGTAAGCCGAGAATCAATCCCTCTGGTTTTGCGATTATCCGCATTACTGCAATTTGCCGGTTGTGGGTCGTTCATTAAAACTGTACGTTAATAGCCGTGGAATTAGCTCTGCTTGACACTGATATGGCGACTACCCGTACTGCTTTACTACATTGAAACGTCGCCGGATTAAGATAATCCTGGTCTAGTTGTTAAAATACACAACTTGGTATACAACGAGATGGCTCCACGTGATGTTGGCATTCTGCAGGCCCAGGGTTCAAAGCCTGGTGATCTTCCACTATAACCATATGTTTTTCTGTGGTTTTCTGGATGGCAAGTGGCGTTTGTTATACCACCGCTGTTCTCCCTCCATTTTTCATGTCATAGGACGACTCTGAGGTTATTGCTGGTTGAAGGAATGCAGATTGTGCAAAGAATTAAGACTTGGAACTCCTGAGCTCCGATAAACAGTGGCCAACCGAGCCCCCACTAACCTAGTCAAGCTTTTCCTCCGGCGGTTTGTGTGGGTCATTGCAAACACCTCCAAGTTGTGATTTTTTTCTCTCTGTTGCCTATCGATCTCTACCTCTGCTGCGACGACAGGTGCGAATTGCATTGGGTAGGACATGAGTTCGATTGCTGGGCCCACATTCCTCACCCATTTGTTCCTCCTAAGTTTCCCAGATAGGCAGTTCTTTCGAATTTCCTATCTCACCTTTCACTTCACATTCACTCTGTCTGGCTATTTCAAGACTAAGTATCGATGGGTATCAGAAGAAAAGAAAAAACTTGTGCCTTTCAAGGGAAATTATATTGTACGATCAAAAATTATTTTAGGAAATAAGATTTTAGAACAAATATCGAGTTTTAAATATTTAGGATGTAACATAATGTTTAGAAACAATGCTGATATAGAAGATAAGGTAAACAAATTCCGAGCAATATGTGGTACAGTCCAAAGAACTTTTAAGAACCGAGTGAGAAAGGATACAAAAATGAAAAGTATAAGGCAATGGCTGTTCCAACTTTACTATATGGAAGCGAAACCTAAAGGCCAACACAAAAGGATTTAAATAAAATACAGACTGCAGAAATGAAATTTTTAAGAACTGATAAATGTTATACAATATTGTACAAAGTAAGAAATGAGGATATTAGAAAGGAATTAGAATTCGACCCAATCCATGACAAAATATCAGAACGAAGGCAACAATGACATGAACATATATTAAGAATGGAGGATGGAAGATATCCAAATGCACTATTAAACTATAATCCAAAAGGAAGAGGAGACAAAGGTCGCCCCAGAAAACGCTGGAGAGATCTATGAAGCCGGAACGGGCGAAATACCCAAACCATGGAGTGAAGAAGTGGAAGAAGAAGAAGAAGAAGGAGAAGGAGGAGGAGGAGGAGGAGGAGAAGGAGGAGGAGGAGGAGGAGGAGGAGGAGGAGGAGGAGGAGGAGGAGGAGGAGAAGGAGGAGGAGGAGAAGGAGGAGGAGGAGGAGGAGGAGGAGAAGGAGGAGAAGGAGAAGGAGGAGAAGGAGGAGGAGAAGGAGGAGAAGGAGGAGGAGAAGAAGAAGGAGGAGGAGGAGAAGAAGAAGAAGGAGGAGGAGAAGGAGGAGGAGGAGAAGAAGGAGGAAGAGAAGAAGAAGGAGGAAGAGAAGAAGAAGGAGGAGGAGGAGAAGAAGAAGGAGGAGGAGGAGAAGAAGAAGGAGGAGGAGGAGAAGAAGAAGGAGGAGAAGAAGATGAAGGAGGAGGAGAAGAAGAAGAAGGAGGAGAAGAAGAAGAAGGAGGAGAAGAAGGAGGAGAAGAAGGAGGAGAAGAAGAAGAAGGAGGAGAAGAAGGAGGAGAAGGAGGAGGAGGAGGAGGAGGAGGAGGAGGAGGAGGAGGAGGAGGAGGAGGAGGAGGAGGAGGAGGAGGAGGAGGAGGAGGAGGAGGAGGAGGAGGAGGAGGAGGAGGAGGAGGAGGAGGAGGAGGAGGAGGAGGAGGAGGAGGAGGAGGAGGAGGAGGAGGAGGAGGAGGAGGAGGAGGAGGAGGAGGAGGAGGAGGAGGAGGAGGAGGAGGAGGAGGATCGATGGGACTTTCAGGCTGCATGGTAGGAAGAACGGATGCTCCTGTAAATACTAGTTCTACACATCCGGGTAATTTTCGAGTCCCAAGGCCTCGAATGACTTATCCAAGCCATTAGGAGGTAGCCGACCTACAGGCTCCACGGGAGCTCATGATAAGGGAGAACTTCCAAAGTTAAGTCATTTCGCACGATCAATGAAATGATGATCAAATAAATACAGGGTATATAGAGCTTAGACTTACCAGACATTGGTCTTCCAGGATAAGAGAAAACCTCCAACGTTAAGTCATATCGGACGATGAAAGAAATGATGTTCAAATGAGTACAGGGTACATAGAGCTTAGAGTTACCAGACATTCGTCTTTCAGGATAAGAGAAAACCTCCAACGTTAAGTCATATCGGACGATGAATGAAATGATGTTCAAATGAGTACAGGGTACATGGAGCGTAGAGTTACCAGACATTCATCTTTCAGGATAAGAGGAAACCTCCAACGTTAAGTCATATCGGACGATGAATGAAATGATGTTCAAATGAGTACAGGGTACATGGAGCGTAGAGTTACCAGACATTCATCTTTCAGGATAAGAGAAAACCTCCAACGTTAAGTCATATCGGACGATGAATGAAATGATGTTCAAATAAGTACAGGGTACATAGAGCTTAGAGTTACCAGGCATTCATCTTTCAGGATAAGGAAAAACCTCCAACGTTAAGTCATATCGGACGATGAATAATGATGTTCAAATAAGTACAGGGTACATAGAGCGTAGAGTTACCAGACATTCATCTTTCAGGATAAGAGAAAACCTCCAACGTTAAGTCATATCGGACGATGAATGAAATGATGTTCAAATAAGTACAGGGTACATAGAGCTTAGAGTTACCAGACATTCATCTTTCAGGATAAGGGAAAACCTCCAACGTTAAGTCATATCGGACGATGAATGAAATGATGTTGAAATGAGTACAGGGTACATAGAGCTTAGAGTTACCAGACATTCATCTTTCAGGATGAGAGGAAACCTCCAACGTTAAGTCATATCGGACGATGAATGAAATGATGTTCAAATGAGTACAGGGTACATAGAGCGTAGAGTTACCAGACATTCATCTTTCAGGATAAGAGGAAACCTCCAACGTTAAGTCATATCGGACGATGAATGAAATGATGTTCAAATGAGTACAGGGTACATAGAGCTTAGAGTTACCAGACATTCATCTTTCAGGATAAGGGAAAACCTCCAACGTTAAGTCATATCGGACGATGAATGAAATGATGTTCAAATAAGTACAGGGTACAGAGAGCTTAGAGTTACCAGAAATTCATCTTTCAGGATAAGGGAAAACCTCCAACGTTAAGTCATATCGGTCGAGGAATGAAATGATGTTCAAATGAGTACAGGGTACATAGAGCTTAGAGTTACCAGACATTCATCTTTCAGGATAAGAGAAACCCTCCAACGTTAAGTCATATCGGTCGAGGAATGATATGATGTTCAAATGAGTACAGGGTACATAGAGCTTAGAGTTACCAGACATTCATCTTTCAGGATAAGAGAAACCCTCCAACGTTAAGTCATATCGGTCGAGGAATGAAATGATGTTCAAATGAGTACAGGGTACATAGAGCTTAGAGTTACCAGACATTCATCTTTCAGTATAAGAGAAACCCTCCAATGTTAAGTCATATCGGTCGATGAATGAAATGATGTACAAATAAGTACAGGGTACATAGAGCTTAGAGTTACCAGACATTCATCTTTCAGGATAAGAGAAAACCTCCAATGTTAAGTCATATAAGACGATGAATGAAATGATGTTCAAATGAGTACAGGGTACATAGAGCGTAGAGTTACCAGACATTCATCTTTCAGGATAAGAGGAAACCGCCAACGTTAAGTCATATCGGACAATGAATGAAATGATGTTCAAATGAGTACAGGGTACATAGAGCGTAGAGTTACCAGACATTCATCTTTCAGGTTAAGAGAAAACCTCCAACGGTAAGTCATATCGGACGATGAATGAAATGATGTTCAAATAAGTACAGGGTACATAGAGCTTAGAGTTACCAGGCATTTATCTTTCAGGATAAGGGAAAACCTCCAACGTTAAGTCATATCGGACGATGAATGAAATGATGTTGAAATGAGTACAGGGTACATAGAGCTTAGAGTTACCAGACAGTCATCTTTCAGGATAAGAGGAAACCGCCAACGTTAAGTCATATCGGACAATGAATGAAATGATGTTCAAATGAGTACAGGGTACATAGAGCGTAGAGTTACCAGACATTCATCTTTCAGGTTAAGAGAAAACCTCCAACGGTAAGTCATATCGGACGATGAATGAAATGATGTTCAAATAAGTACAGGGTACATAGAGCTTAGAGTTACCAGGCATTTATCTTTCAGGATAAGGGAAAACCTCCAACGTTAAGTCATATCGGACGATGAATGAAATGATGTTGAAATGAGTACAGGGTACATAGAGCTTAGAGTTATAAGACAGTCATCTTTCAGGATAAGAGGAAACCTCCAACGTTAAGTCATATCGGACAATGAATGAAATGATGTTCAAATGAGTACAGGGTACATAGAGCGTAGAGTTACCAGACATTCATCTTTCAGGATAAGAGGAAACCTCCAACGTAAAGTCATATCGGACGATGAATGAAAT
The DNA here is from genome assembly GCA_030765055.1 of Mantis religiosa. Lineage (NCBI taxonomy): Eukaryota > Metazoa > Arthropoda > Insecta > Mantodea > Mantidae > Mantis > Mantis religiosa. Next base: position 368,446 of record JAUKNK010000264.1, read on the forward strand.
GATGTTCAAATGAGTACAGGGTACATAGAGCTTAGAGTTACCAGACATTCTTCTTTCAGGATAAGTTATATGGGACAATGAATGAAATGATGTTCAAATGAGTACAGGGTACATAGAGCTTAGAGTTACCAGACATTCATCTTTCAGAATAAGAGAAAACCTCCAACGTTAAGTCATATCGGACGATGAATTAAATGATGTTCAAATGAGTACAGGGTACATAGAGCGTAGAGTTACCAGACATTCATCTTTCAGGATAAGAGGAAACCTCCAACGTTAAGTCATATCGGACGATGAATTAAATGATGTTCAAATGAGTACAGGGTACATAGAGCGTAGAGTTACCGGACATTCATCTTTCAGGATAAAGGAAAACCTCCAACGTTAAGTCATATCGGACGATGAATGAAATGTTCATATGAGTACAGGTTACTCAGAGCTTAGAGCTACCTGACAATGATCTTACAGGATAAGGAAAAACCTGCGAAAAACCAGATCTACATAACCCTCCCTTACGGAGATTTGTACTCGGACACTCTTATACGTGAAGTCGACACGCTACCATATCGTTACAGAGGCGGGCGAGAGAGAAGGTGATGCAGAGAGAGAGAGAGAGAGAGAGAGAGAGAGAGAGAGAGAGAGAGAGAGAGAGAGTAGATATCTGATATAGCATATGCACACTACTGAGTAATGGCTACAACAAACAAGTGTCTAGGGCAGTTATACTTGACTAGATTAGGGAACAATCACCTATGCTCTTTCATTATCGTCTCAATTTGCAGGCCGTAATTTTCTCGGAACCGCTCTTGTAATTACTTCACGCAGAAATTCACGTATCCTTCATCAACACTAAAGCAATTTTGCATCATCAAAATCAATTCCTGTCATAGATGTGTTAGTGCCATTCTCAAAGTCAAGAGCAACAAATTCTAAATGGTTTGTTCCACTTTTTCAGCAGTCTTTTTTCCATTTCTTTTCCTGATGTATCTCTTTTAGGAAACATGTTTATCGTCCAGTAAATAACTCTATTTTAGTTAAAATATTATATATTTAAGATCATTTCATAACAAATGAAATAATAACTTAATTCTCCTGGAAATGACTTGAAAAGTCCTTTCTAATGGAGATGATTTTTGTATAACTGCTAAGCCAAAACAGATAAACAAAATTTACTGCATAAAAACACAGAATTACATCAAATGCGTTTCTTCGTTGAGTAAAGTTTTCAGGGACACTTCTGATTATTTCTTTGAATTTTCCAACAATATTCCTTTTTCAAATGAGTCATTTGATCTCATGCTTATATAAAGGGAATATAATTTCAAAATTATATAGTAGTGAGCATGATTTGAAACATTTAACTATTAATCGAGGACTAAAGTACACCTATTTAACCTTGACGGAACGTATTTTACCGACGGGACGAAAAAACACGAACATCACTGGACCAAGGGTATCGCCAAGTGTATCAATGGAGACTATGTCGAGAAATAAGATGAGATGTTCACAAATTCTTATTGTTTTTATTTACGAGACTTACCAAAAGACCTTCGTACATATATTAATACATATAGCATTTATGTTATTAAACTAAAGTATATCATATTATACTCAGAAGAGTTTGTTTATGCACCGTTCTTGAACGCAGATGCACTGAACGCTGTCGATGACGGATTAAATGGTCCATGTCAGCTCGCGGTTTGAAGGGCAATAAAATGTCATTCCTCTACGGTGTGGAAAGAATATGAAATGGAGCTGCATTTTTACTACAGAGAGGAGCAAACCGATCAATCTCATGATGTCTTATACAGAGTGACAGATTCTCTTCCTCCATTACAACACCACCACTACTACTAACGCGGCGCGTTCAAGTTATAACATCTCCTATTTTTTTCAGCACTGGGAACAGATAGGAACTTCTAGATTTTTTAAAATATACCTGGACTCCTTGTGAATGCGTGGCATAGATGGCAGCACTGCATAGTGCATACAGTGCGAGGAGAGCTAGGACTGTTTCTGATACTTAAAATGGCGACGTTTTCACTGCAAGAACCGCGTGTAACCATTCGTTTTCTACAATGTCGTGGTAACACACCTATTGAAATTCATCGATAATTGAATGAGGCATGTGGTGATGGTACCATGGATGTGCCTAATGTACGTTCCTGGGTGTGACAGTTCAAAGAAGACAGAACATCGTGTGATAACAAACCAAGACAGTTGCGTGAGGCATGTGGTGATGGTACCATGGATGTGTCTAATGTACGTTCCTGGGTGTGACAGTTCAAAGAAGACAGAACATCGTGTGACAACAAACCAAGACAGTTGCGTGAGGCATGTGGTGATGGTACCATGGATGTGTCTAATGTACGTTCCTGGGTGTGACAGTTCAAAGAAGACAGAACATCGTGTGACAACAAACCAAGACAGTTGCGTGAGGCATGTGGTGATGGTACCATGGATGTGTCTAATGTACGTTCCTGGGTGTGACAGTACAATGAAGACGAAACATCGTGTGATAACAAACCAACACAGTTAAGTAAGACATGTGGTGATGGTACCATGGATGTGTCTAATGTACGTTACTGGGTGTGACAGTTCAATGAAGACAGAACATAGTGCGACAACAAACCAAGACAGTTAAGTGAGGCATGTGATGATGGTACCATGGATGTGTCTAATGTACGTTACTGGGTGTGACAGTTCAATGAAGACAGAACATCGTGTGACAACAAACCAAGACAGTTAAGTAAGACATGTGGTGATGGTACCATGGATGTGTCTAATGTACGTTCCTGGGTGTGACAGTTCAATGAAGACAGAACATCGTGTGACAACAAACCAAGACAGTTAAGTGAGGCATGTGGTGATGGTAACATGGATGTGTCTAATGTACGTTCCTGGGTGTGACAGTTCAATGAAGACAGAACATCGTATGACAACAAACCAAGACAGTTAAGTGAGGCATGTGGTGATGGTAACATGGATGTGTCTAATGTACGTTCCTGGGTGCGACAGTTCAATGAAGACAGAACATCGTGTGATAACAAACCAACACAGTTAGGTGAGGCATGTGGTGATGGTACCATGGATGTGTCTAATGTACGTTCCTGGGTGTGACAGTTCAATGAAGACAGAACATAGTGCGACAACAAACCAAGACAGTTTAGTGAGACATGCGTTGATGGTACCATGGATGTGTCTAATGTACGTTCCTGGGTGTGACAGTTCAATGAAGACAGAACATCGTGTGACAACAAACCAAGACAGTTAAGTAAGACATGTGGTGATGGTACCATGGATGTGTCTAATGTACGTTCCTGGGTGTGACAGTTCAATGAAGACAGAACATCGTGTGACAACAAACCAAGACAGTTAAGTGAGGCATGTGGTGATGGTAACATGGATGTGTCTAATGTACGTTCCTGGGTGTGACAGTTCAATGAAGACAGAACATCGTATGACAACAAACCAAGACAGTTAAGTGAGGCATGTGGTGATGGTAACATGGATGTGTCTAATGTACGTTCCTGGGTGCGACAGTTCAATGAAGACAGAACATCGTGTGATAACAAACCAACACAGTTAGGTGAGGCATGTGGTGATGGTACCATGGATGTGTCTAATGTACGTTCCTGGGTGTGACAGTTCAATGAAGACAGAACATAGTGCGACAACAAACCAAGACAGTTTAGTGAGACATGCGTTGATGGTACCATGGATGTGTCTAATGTACGTTCCTGGGTGTGACAGTTCAATGAAGACAGAACATCGTATGACAACAAACCAAGACAGTTAAGTGAGGCATGTGGTGATGGTAACATGGATGTGTCTAATGTACGTTCCTGGGTGTGACAGTTCAATGAAGACAGAACATCGTATGACAACAAACCAAGACAGTTAAGTGAGGCATGTGGTGATGGTAACATGGATGTGTCTAATGTACGTTCCTGGGTGCGACAGTTCAATGAAGACAGAACATAGTGTGATAACAAACCAACACAGTTAAGTGAGGCATGTGGTGATGGTACCATGGATGTGTCTAATGTACGTTCCTGGGTGTGACAGTTCAATGAAGACAGAACATAGTGCGACAACAAACCAAGACAGTTTAGTGAGACATGCGTTGATGGTACCATGGATGTGTCTAATGTACGTTCCTGGGTGTGACAGTTCAATGAAGACAGAACATCGTGTGATAACAAACCAACACAGTTAAGTGAGGCATGTGGTGATGGTACCATGGATGTGTCTAATGTACGTTCCTGGGTGTGACAGTTCAATGAAGACAGAACATAGTGCGACAACAAACCAAGACAGCTTAGTGAGACATGCGTTGATGGTACCATGGATGTGTCTAATGTACGTTCCTGGGTGTGACAGTTCAATGAAGACAGAACATAGTGTGATAACAAAGCAACACAGTTAAGTAAGACATGTGGTGATGATACCATGGATGTGTCTAATGTACGTTCCTGGGTGTGACAGTTTAATGAAGACAGAACATCGTATGACAACAAACCAAGACAGTTAAGTGAGGCATGTGGTGATGGCACCATGGATGTGCCTAATGTACGTTCCTGGGTGTGACAGTTCAATAAAGACAGAACATCGTGTGATAACAAACCAAGACAGTTAAGTAAGGCATGTGGTGATGGTACCACGGGTGTGTCTAATTTACGTTCCTGGGTGTGACAGTTCAATAAAGACAGAACATTGTGTGACAACAAACCAAGACAGTTTAGTGAGGCATGTGGTGATGGTACCACGGATGTGTCTAATGTACGTTCCTGGGTGTGACAGTACAATGAAGACGAAACATCGTGTGATAACAAACCAAGACAGTTGAGTGAGGCATATGGTGATGGTACCACGGATGTGTCTAATGTACGTTCCTGGGTGCGACAGTACAATGAAGACGAAACATCGTGTGATAACAAACCAACACAGTTAAGTAAGGCATGTGGTGATGGTACCACGGATGTGTCTAATGTACGTTCCTGGTTGCGACAGTTCAATGTATACAGAATATCGTGTGACAACAAAACAAGGCAGTTAAGTGAGGTATGTGGTGATGGTACCATGGACGTGTCTAATGTACGTTCCTGGGTGTGACAGTTCAATGTATACAGAACATCGTGCGACAACAAACCAACACAGGCACGGCCTTGCACCAGGCGGTCTGACGACATGATCTAGCGAGTGGAGAACGTTGTTTTGGAGGATTGCTGATTGAGCATTTTCAGATCTACATGCAGGATTTTCTGTACAGATTCTACGGAAATGGAAATTTTGGAGGCGATGTCTGCAACTGTCTTACAACAACGAAGCAGTACAAGTGAGTATCACCGGATTTTTGGCATGAAAAACCAGAGGCTGATACCATCGTGGGATTATAAGTCCCGCTGAACGATGACTCAAAGCTATAGAATCTAATGGTCCGTACATTAAAATTAGTTAATTACTTGTCAGAACACGTTTCAAATAAATGTTTGCTACATATGTTGCTACACTTCAGAGGAAGTATGTTTAAATATTTGTAATTTGAAATAGTGTTAATTTAAAGTACTTACAGCGCAGTAAGGCGCCATTAAGATAGCTGTTTCATGTGTTTATGGGAACTCCTAGTGGTTTACCAGGAAAAATGGTAGTCAGTTGATGAATTTAATATCATTTTGGCATGTTGCCAATGGTATCTCAATGGCTAAGAGCAACTAGACGGAGACTGGGAGATCGGTGTTTCAAATCCCAGCTAAAGCATTTAATTTTTCAGTCTGAATTTACATTTTCATAGAAATGAATTTTGTATCATTAATTGTGGGTGTTGTAGGAAATAATTTTTGGTCTCCCTGTCTTATAGTTTGCCAGTTAAACAAAAGTCATACTGAAGGAAAAGGACTTGCATTTGTAAAAGGCAAAAACAAAACAAATGTGAATATACATATTGCATTTGTCGTAAAATTATCCTACGCATAAGGTACCTATTTCAGTCAACCTTGCTTCAATTATTTTTGGGAGAGCTAAAATTACCGATCTTTTTCCGTGTATAGAGTAATTTAGTGTTTACAGCTAGGTCAAGTTGGTACAATGTCTTTGGGTATAGCAAACCCTGCGAAACTCTATCAATACTGGCAACTGTTATGATCTATTCAGCAGTGATTATAGGTTACCTATGGTAATGTCATTATTTGACTCCAATTCCACTGCATTACCAATATTACTAATGTCTTTACTAACAGATGTACGTAATATTATGCTGCCGTAATAGAATTACTAATAACATTCCTATATCTATTTCAAACCCATACATTTATTACTAAATTTTAGAGCTAGATATTTCCACGCATACAGTTTGAAGGTCCAGACTTCGATTGAAAGAGAACTATGAACATATTCAGATGAAAGATGGTACAGTTTTACTCATATATATTAAAATACTTGGGAAAAATCGCAAAATTTTTCCTTAATATGTATCAGTAAGTGAAGTACAATCACTTCCCCTTTAACATAAAGCGATACGTTTCCTTAATGTTTCTTTATCTTTGTTGCACGCCTTTGTACTGCTATTAGACCCTCTGACGTATACAGTGCCTGATCTTTCACGCGGAGGTATACGCCGATTCTATGAGCTTCAATAATCACGCTTGATCTGGTTAACTGCACTGATCAGCTGCTGGCCGGCTCCTCATCACGGAGCTCAGAATATAACGCACCTCCTGCACTACTCTGTCGACTCACACAACTCAACTGACCGACTGATTGGTGAACCGCTTCATTGAGCCGTCTCGAACTTGAACACCCTCGAAGTTTTAAACATTGTGCCACTAGTCCTCGCATCGGTTCTTATATATAACCCCTGGGTGCGGTGGAACGTCTTCCAATAGCATTAGAACCATCTCGAAATACATTCCAGAAGGGTCAAGTAGGGCATCTGCGCTGTAATTATAGACAATTGTGGCAAATTCTAGTGGTTGCTCCATAAAAGCCACGGCCCTCCCACCATTCTAGCCAGCAGAAAACATTTAATTCATCGTCCGATATGACGTAACTTAGAGGTTACATCCTATCCAGAAAAGTTAATGTGTAGCAACTCTAAGCTCGATGAACCCTGTACTCATTTGAACATCATTAAATTCTTCGTCCGATATGACTTAACGTTAAAGACTTTATCTTATCCTGAAAAATGACTGTCGTCTACTCTAAGCTTTATGGATCCTGGATTCATTTGAATATCACTTCATTCATCGTCCAATTAGACTTAATATTCTCGGTTTTCTGTTATCCTGAAAGATGAATGTCTGGCAGCTCTAAGCTCTATGAGCCCTGTACTCATTTGAACATCACTTCATTCATCCGATATGACTTAACTTTAGGGGTTTTCCCTTATTCTGAAATATGAATGTATGGTAACTTAAGCTCTATATACCCTCGGCTCATTTGAATATCATTTCATTCGTAGTCTAATGGTGCAAAGGTTGGAGGTTTCCGCATATCCAGGAAAATGAATATCCAGTAACTATGCTCTATGTACCATGTACTCATTTGTACGTCATTTCATTCATCGTTCGAAGTGACTTAACGTTGGAGGTTTTGCCTTATCCTGGAAGATGAATGTCTGATAACTCTAGGCTCTATGTACTCTGTACTCATTTGGATATGATTTTTTTATCGTCCGATATGACTTAACGTTGGAGGTTTTCCCTTAACCTGAAAGATGAATGTCTGATAACTCTAGGCTCTATGTACTCTGTACTCATCTGGATATGATTTCTTTATCGTAAGATATGACTTAACGTTGGAGGTTTTCCCTTATCCTGAAAGATGAATGTCTGATAACTCTGGGCTCTAAGTACTCTATACTCATTTGGATATGATTTCTTTATCGTCCGATATGACTTAACGTTGGAGGTTTTCCTTTATCCTGAAAGATGAATGTCCAGTAACTCTAAGCTCTATGTACTCTGTACTCATTTGAACATCATTTCATTCATTGTCCAATATTACTTAACGTTGGAGGTTTTCCCTTATCTTGAAGGTTGAATATCTGGTAACTCTAACCTCTATGTACTCTGTACTCTTTTGAAAATCATTTCATTCATCGTCCGATATAAATTAACGTTGGAGGTTTTCCCTTATCCTGAAAGATGAATGTCTGGTAACTCTTAAGCCCTATGTACCCCGTAATCATTTAAACTTCATTTCATTCATCGTCCGATTTCACTTAACGTTGGGGGTTTTCCCTTTTCCTGAAACATGTATGTCTGGTAACTCTAAACTCTATGTATCCGGTACTTATTTGAAAATCATTTCGTTCATTGTCCAATATTACTTAACGTTGGAGGTTTTCCCTTATCTTGAAAGATGAATATCTGGTAACTCTTAAGCTCTATGTACTCTGTACTCATTTACACATTATTTCATTCATCGTCCGATATAACTTAAAGTTGGAGGTTCTCTCTTATCCTGAAAGATGAACGTCTGGTAACTCTAAACTCAATGTACTCTGTACTTATTTGAACATCATTTCATTCATCGTCCGATATGACTTAACGTTGGAGGTTTTCTCTTATCCTGAAAGATGAATGTCTGGTAACTCTAAACTCAATGCACTCTCTACTCATTTGAACATCATTTCATTCATCGTCAGATATGACTTAACTTTGGAGGTTTTCTCTTATCCTGAAAGATTAATGTCTGGTAACCCTAAGCTCTATGTACTCTGTACACATTTGAACATCATTTCATTCATTGTCCAATATTACTTAACGTTGGAGGTTTCCCTTATGCTGAAAGATGAATGTTTGGTAACTCTAAGCTCTATGTACCCTGTACTCATTTGAACAGCATTTCGTTCATCGTCCGATATGGCTTACCGTTGGAGGTTTTCCCTTTTGCTGAAAGATGAATGTTTGGTAACTCTAAGCTCTATGTATCCTGTACCTATTTGAACATCATATCGTTCATCGTCCGATACGACTTAACGTTGGAGGTTTTCCCTTATGCTGAAAGATGAACGTTTCGTAACTCTAAGCTCTATGTACCCTGTAGTCATTTGAACAGCATTTCGTTCATCGTCCGATATGACTTAACGTTGGGGGTTTTCCCTTAAGCTGAAAGATGAATGTCTGGCAGCCCTAAACTCTATGAGCCCTGTACTCATTTGAACATCACTTCGTTCATCCGATATGACTTAACTTTAGCGGGTATCCCTTATTCTGAAATACGAATGTATGGTAACTTAAGCTCTATATACCCTCGGCTCATTTGAATATCATTTCATTCGTAGTCTAATGGTGCAAAGGTTGGAGGTTTCCGTATATCCAGGAAAATGAATATCTAGTAACTATGCTCTATGTACCATGTACTCATTTGTACGTCATTTCATTCATCGTTCGAAGTGACTTAACGTTGGAGGTTTTGCCTTATCCGGGAAGATGAATGTCTGATAACTCTTAAGCTCTATGTACTCAGTACTCCTTTGAACATCAATTCATTCATCGTCCGATATGACTTAACTTTGGAGGTTTTCTCTTATCCTGAAAGATGAATGTCTGATAACTCTAGGCTCTATGTACTCTGTGCTCATTTAGATATGATTTCTTTATCGTCCGATATGACTTAACGTTGGAGGTTTTCCCTTATCCTGAAAGATGAATGTCTGATAACTCTAGGCTCTATGTACTCTGTACTCATTTGGATATGATTTCTTTATCGTCCGATATGACTTAACGTTGGAGGTTTTCCCTTATCCTGAAAGATGAATGTCTGATAACTCTAGGCTCTATGTACTCTGTACTCATCTGGATATGATTTCTTTATCGTTCGATATGACTTAACGTTGGAGGTTTTCCCTTATCCTGAAAGATGAATGTCTGATAACCCTAGGCTCTAAGTACTCTATACTCATTTGGATATGATTTCTTTATCGTCCGATATGACTTAACGTTGGAGGTTTTCCGTTATCCTGAAAAATGAATGTCCGGTAACTCTAAGCTCTATGTACTCTGTACTCATTTGAACACCATTTCATTCATTGTCCAATATTACTTAACGTTGGAGGTTTTCTCTTATCTTGAAGGATGAATATCTGGTAACTCTAAGCTCTATGTACTCTGTACTCTTTTGAAAATCATTTCATTCATCGTCCGATATGAATTAACGTTGGAGGTTTTCCCTTAATCTGAAAGATGAATGTCTGGTAACTCTTAAGCTCTATGTACCCTGTAATCATTTAAACATCATTTCATTCATCGTCCGATTTCACTTAACGTTGGAGGTTTCCCTTTTCCTGAAACATGTATGTCTGGTAACTCTAAACTCTATGTATCCTGTACTTATTTGAACATCATTTCGTTCATTGTCCAATATTACTTAACGTTGGAGGTTTTCCCTTATCTTGAAAGATGAATATCTGGTAACTCTTAAGCTCTATGTACTCTGTAGTCATTTGCACATTATTTCATTCATCGTCCGATATGACTTAACGTTGGAGGTTTTCCCTTATCCTGAAAGATGAATGTCTGATAACTCTAAGCTCTATGTACCGTGTACTCATTTGAACATCATTTCATTCATCGTCCGATATAACTTAAAGTTGGAGGTTCTCTCTTATCCTGAAAGATGAATGTCTGGTAACTCTAAACTCAATGTACTCTGTACTTATTTGAACATCATTTCATTCATCATCCGATATGACTTAACGTTGGAGGTTTTCTCTTATCCTGAAAGATGAATGTCTGGTAACTCTAAACTCAATGCACTCTGTACTCATTTGAACATCATTTCGTTCATCGTCAGATATGACTTAACTTTGGAGGTTTTCTCTTATCCTGAAAGATGAATGTCTGGTAACTCTAAGCTCTATGTACTCTGTACACATTTGAACATCATTTCATTCATTGTCCAATATTACTTAACGTTGGAGGTTTCCCTTATGCTGAAAGATGAATGTTTGGTAACTCTAAGCTCTATGTGCCGTGTACTCATTTGAACAGCATTTCGTTCATCGTCCGATATGACTTAACGTTGGAGGTTTTCCCTTTTGCTGAAAGATGAATGTTTGGTAACTGTAAGCTCTATGTATCCTGTACCTATTTGAACATCATATCGTTCATCGTCCGATACGACTTAACGTTGGAGGTTTTCCCTTATGCTGAAAGATGAACGTTTGGTAACTCTAAGCTCTATATACCCTGTAGTCATTTGAGCAGCATTTCGTTCATCGTCCGATATCACTTAACATTGGGGGTTTTCCCTTAAGCTGAAAGATGAATGTCTGGTAACTCTAAACTCTATGTATCCTGCACTTATTTGAACATCATTTCATTCATCGTCCGATATGACTTAACGTTGGAGGTTTTCCCTTATGCTGAAAGATGGAAGTCTGTTAACTCTAAGCTCTATCGATCCTGGCCTCATTTTAACATAATTCTACTAATCGTCTTTCACTCCTGGATATGACTTAACGTTAGAGGGAGTAAATAAAGGACAAACCCATAGAAACAAACACACGCGAGCGCGCAGATACGAAGTTTGACCTCATGAATCTCATAATAATACCCCTCATGGAATTTTTGACTGGGCTTTGATATCTACTCCCTCATATAGAGTACACGATAAGATAGAAAGTTTTTTATCACATCAAGAGCTGTGAATGACTCGTTTCGCTATTCAAGTGCCCTCTTATTCAGCCGACTTTTGTTTCTGAGTGTAGAGTGTGTTAGATTTGCTATGTTTTGCCTTACATCACATAGTGCTTGTCAAACAAAAGGCTGTGTTCACGCACGCCAAATGCAAGGTTATATATCTGAAGGCCTTGCAGTGATATATCATTCGAAATGATTTTTAATCAATTTCCTGTAAAACTTGGATGTTATAAAACAATACATCAGTGGCAATATTGATTTCAATCGGAATGGGAAATTACCTTTTTACTTTTTTTTTAGTCGTTAACTGCCGCTTGATTAAAGGATATTGCTATATTGGATGCGCTATGAATATAAAATAACGTTTGCTGTTTAGCTTTTGTTTTTGTTTGCCGTTTTGTTTCCGATGAAGCAAGTAGACACTTCGATGTGATTCTGTTTGTTTGAACGTTGTTGAAGGCATTTGCACCTAACGAAATTGAGTTATTGTAATGTGAAGCTCGTATTGGGGCTTGAATTCTGGTTGGTTCGCCCACTTCGTCGTTTTCCCTGGTCGTTAAAGAGAATGCTGGAGAGGCGTCGCTTAACACGGTTTTTCTTTCCAATTTTCCTCTTCTGGTTTCTGTCTGTTGGATTGGATTGCTCGGAGGGGATTTGGAACCTCGACCACACTGATATACACCCCTGGAAATGTAAATAAGAACACATTGACGCCGGTGTGTCAGACCCACCATACTTGCTCCGGACACTGTGAGAGGGCTGTACAAGCAATGATCACGCACGGCACAGCGGACACACCAGGAACCGCGGTGTTGGCCGTCGAATGGTGCTAGCTGCGCAGCGTTTGGGCACCGCCGGCGTCAGTGTCAGCTATTTTGCCGTGGCATACGGAGCTACATCACAGTCTTTAACACTGGTAGCATGCGACAGCGTGGACGTGAACCGTATGTGCAGCTGACGGACTTTGAGCAAGGGCGTATACTGGACATGCGGGAGGCTGGGTAGACGTACCGCCGAATTGTTCAACACGTGGGGCGTGAGGTCTCCACAGTACATCGATGTTGTCGCCAGTGGTCGGCGGAAGGTGCACGTGCCCGTCAACCTGGGACCGGACCGCAGCGACGCACGGATGCACGCCAAGACCGTTGGATCCTACGCAGTGCCGTAGGGGACCGCCCCGCCACTTCCCAGCAAATTAGGGACACTGTTGCTCATGGGGTATCGGCGAAGTCCATTCGCAACCGTCTCCATGAAGCTGGGCTACGGTCCCGCACACCGTTAGGCCGTCTTCCGCTCACGCGCCAACATCGTGCAGCCCGCCTCCAGTGGTGTCGCGACAGGCGTGAATGGAGGGACGAATGGAGACGTGTCGTCTTCAGCAATGAGACTCGCTTCTGCCCTGGTGCCAATGACGGTCGTATGCGTGTTTGGCGCCGTGCTGGTGTGCGCCACAATCAGGACTGCATACGACCGAGGCACACAGGGCCAACACCCGGCATTCTGGTGTGGGGAGCGATCTCCTACACTGGCCGTACACCTCTGGTGATCGTCGAGGGGACACTGAATAGTGCACGGTACATCCAAACCGTCATCGTACCCATCGTTCTACCATTCCCAGACCGGAAGGGAACTTGCTGTTCCAACAGGACAATGCACGTCCGCATGTATCCCGTGCCACCCAACGTGCCCTAGAAGGTGTAAGTCAACTACCCTGCCCAGCAAGATCTCCGGATCTGTCCCCCATTGAGCATTGTCCCATTGGGACTGGATGAAACGTCGTCTCACGCGGTCAGCACGTCCAGCACGAACGCTGGTCCAACTGAAGCGCCAGTTGGAAATGGCATGGCAAGCCGTTCCACAGGACTACATCCAGCATCTCTACGATCGTCTCCATGGGAGAATAGCAGCCTGCATTGCTGCGAGAGGTGGATGTACACGGTACTAGTGCCGACATTGTGCATGCTCTGTTGCCTGTGTCTATGTGCCTATGGTTCTGTCAGTGTGATCATGTGATGTATCTGACCCCAGGAATGTGTCAATAAAGTTTTCCATTCCTGGGACAATGAATTCACGGTGTTCTTATTTCAATTTCCAGGAGTGTATATGCCCCAAGTGTGGCACCCCCGGGAGGGAGGATGTGTTGAACAGAGACAGAGGGCGGGGTTACTAAATAGAAACTTCTCGGTGGTCCAGGACTAACGTCATTCCAGCTTCATTCCGTAAATTGAGTCCCTCAATTCCAGAGATTATGGCCCCACTAGTGTAGCTAAAATTTAAGAATGGATATGGGTTGAACCAATACGATTATCCTACTGTATTGGCGTTGCCAGTTCCACAGCAAGTGGGTGACAGAGATGGAAGATATATCTGTATTTGTCAACAACTAACAAGTATCATGCAGATGCTGAGATGTAGAGAGATACAGATGCTGACAGAGAAGTTCGTCATGCAACAAACATGGTATCATCAGTTCGAATGGAACATTCTGGTGACGTATTGATTGTTTTATCGAACATTAGATATCATGTTTGTTCGAGAAATCTCTGGAATTCATGAATGGTTTTTAAAAAGAAGCCACGGCTAGTGATTCAGTCAGTCGTAAGCAGTAAACAGCTGTAAAGATGTTGTAACAGAAGTGCTGTAAATAGATGTAATTAGATTCGGCGGCAAAGTCGGCTGCCAATCAGAAGAAGGTCGCTATACAGTGTGCACTCCAAAATATCGACCAAGCAGACACATGAAATATCAGAAGGTATTTTCACACAACTAACGATGATGATGGCAGATAATTACAACTGACCATTAAAGGCAAATGCCGATAATGCAAACTAGAGTTATATTTAGGTTTAGCAAGATAGCAATAAGTATATTAGACCACAACTGAAAAGCTTGCAAGTATTACTTGCAGCGACAATGAAACACCTAAACTTAAGACATAGCGTTACAGCGTGATAAATTACCCTAAACTTGCCAACAAATAACACCAGGAATCCTAGCAAATACCACCCACAATAGGCAGTGGATCAGGCTGGGCTTCATGTCAAGTCTGTATACCTGCACCAGAAACCACCCTCTGCTGAATCGCGCTGCGAGACAGATATGATCATCTCCTGGAATGCGCGGGTGCTTAAGGCGGTACCGCAGCACATTTCACCTTCCCAATCCGGTGGAGGTTTTTTAGTGTAGTGTTAGTGTAGTTCGTTTCTTCGGAGGACTTCCGTTTTGTGATGCGGAGAGCTGTGTTGTCCTCCTGGAGCGCAGAGTGGTCCGCGGAAATAAGCTCCGCTCTGTGAAGGACGACCCAGTTTGTTGGTTAACCTTCTGCCGTCCATCCCGTCAAGAAGTGCATTTGGCTCGGTTGCGCATAGGCCAATGTTTTTTTTTCTGCATTGTCACCGTTTTAAGAAGGACCCTGCTCCAGTTTACCCGCTTTGCGGGGATGCCCTCTCGGTCCGCCATGTTTTGATAAACTGTTTTAACTTAGGTCGTTTTCGCCGGTCCCTCCAGGTGCCGGCCAGCTTGCCAGAGGTATTGGCGGACGACCAAAAAGGGGTGGCCAAAGATTTTAAGTTCTTTTTAATTCTTTAAATTCTTTAGAATTTAGCTTTCAACTTTTTATCTGTTGTAACCGTTGTATGTTTTTAAGTCTGTTTTAGTTTTGACGCTCGAGATGTGTGTGTTTTATTTAGGCTGGACACAACTCAGTTCTTTTAATCTAGTTTTAGCATGATTAGCTATTTAGAGGCACTGATGACCGCACTGTTGAGCGCCCTAAACCACAATTATTCATTCATTCAGATGTAATAAAAATTCTGTTGTTGTCATCGACCTTGGTAGATTGTGTATGTGATGTAATACAGCTACTGTGGGTGTATTTCTACGAAAATAGAGAACGATTTGAATTTCTGCAACTTGGACTTTTAATTCTACGAACCACAAAATCACAATATCCTTGATATCAATATCAAGGTCATAGTATTGTGCTTAATATTACAAAGAGAATGCCATGTTTGGGCATAAAAATAAATTATGCAGGTTTTTTCCATAGGAAATCAAAAGCTTTTGTCTGGTAGTGTTCATTATGCAAATATAATTGGTTATACTGTAAAAAAGGCTTAAATTTTTGTTTGATAAGTATTAGGGAACGTAAATGACAATTTTTGTAGATTTACGCCATATTTAATCACAGCTTCCCCTTAAAAGGTATTGAGAAATGTTTATCAGTGTTTAAGGGTATGTATGACTGAAATTTTCAAATTCTGAACTAATAAAGCTAGCTTTTTCAAATTTACACCATAGGTGTAGTATAATGTAAACATGTTACAACCTAAATTTAAACCATTTTTCTCCAGCAGTTTAGAAATTATGATAAATTTTGTATGTTTTTTGTTACGTCACTAAAAAAGTCCCTTGCGACAAAATATTTTGAATTTTCGTCTAATATTTTAACCCTATGTTCATAATACACATACTTTTTGAAATTGCTCTGGGTTTTTTTGTGTCTCCTTTAGTTTAGGTCACAAAATTTTTTAAATTTACAAATATTCTTTTTTTGTCTAAAAAACTGTAAGTTTTGTGTTTGAAAATTAAAAATATATGCTTATATACATTTCACAATAAAACCTAGGGCAATTTCCATTCCTCATGATATTCTGAACCTGTGTAGGAAATTTCATGAATGTAGTACATAAACTGCATCGCAAGGAGCATTTTACAGGAAGAAAAATGCTGAAAATATGAACATTGAGAAAACAGCGATTAAAGATTTGATTGCATAACTCACATTAAAATCCACCAGGCTGATAGGTTGGACCCTCAGATTTCTTTTTCCTCTCCTCTGTTGCTGCTTTTTCCACCTTTTTCTTCTTTAGATGTTGCTTTTCTTCTGCACAACTTCGCTTCTTGCTTTGCAGGATACGAGTCTGATCTCGCTGCACTGAAGTTTTCCTTGCTGAGTCTACTACACTTTCACCTCTGATATTTCGCTGCAGCTCCAATGACTTAAGACTACCCATGTTAAACTCACTGATGCTTTTAATAACAGCAAGATCCAATTTTTGTTTTGATATGAAAACTTCCTTTGGGCACTTATTCCATATGACATGATGCAAAGATTCATTGGCATTCTGTGTTTTTCCTGTTTTGCACCTCTCTAGTAATGTTGTAGAAGCCAGCCTCTGATATATTGGCAACATTTTAGGAACTATTTTGTCTTCTAAAGCTTTATTTTTCTTGTCTTGAATTCAAAATTTAAGAACGGAAAACAGACAAACAATGTGGATGTAGGCAAAAGAGGGCGTGACTCTGACAGAGTTTAAAGGCCACCGACATTTAAATAAGCATTTAAAAATGACGTTCGGAGGCAAATTATGCATTTTTCACATTCGGGAATGTCTAAATTATTTTATAGAATTAAAATAAAAAAGTCGTTATTTTCACGATTTTCATGAAATTTCAGTCATACATACCCTTAATATATAGAATCTTACTCAAATTGGTGTCGCTACCAGCTTTTAAAGGATGTGACTATCACTAAGCCTACTCTACTCCCCCTACGTTTTCAACAAAGACTGGTTCCAGCAACCGTCTCTTTGCTGAAGATTTGTCGCCATTTCAAAGGCTCAAGTGACGGGGGCTGGCGCATCTCCTGACGGTTTGATTTTCGGATTTCCTTCCCCTATAGGGAAACAATTTAATGGAAGCTCCCATGAATTGAATACGCCCGGCAGTGAAGTGTTGCCAACCTTGCTAAGGTCATCAGTACTTCCAGAATATACGTTATGATACGTGGAAAGATGGCGTACATTTTTATATACGAGGGTGGTCTGAGAAGTTTCCGACCTAATAAAGATACAAGACATTTTTTTAACAATTTTAATTTTTATTCAGCGAAGTATCCTGTAACTCTACGCACTTTTCCCAGCGATGCTCCCATCTCTGTAACCCGTCCAAATAGTACTCGGCGTTTTTCAACATAGTCTCCTTGTAACTTTACACACTTCTCACAGCGATGTTCCCATCTCTGTAACCCGTCCAAATAGTACTCGGCGTTTTTCAACATAGTCTCCTTGTAACTTTACACACTTCTCACAGCGATGCTCCCATCTCTGTAACACGTCCAAATAGTACTCGGCGTTTTTCAACATAGTCTCCTTGTAACTCTACACACTTCTCCCAGCGATGCTCCCATCTCTGTAACCCGTCCAAATAGTACTTGGCGTTTTTCAACATGGTCTCCTTGTAACTCTACACACTTCTCCCAGCGATGCTCCCATCTCTGTAACACGTCCAAATAGTACTCGGCGTTTTTCAACATAGTCTCTTTGTAACTCAACACACTTCTCCCAGCGATGTTCCCATCTCTGTAACACGTCCAAATAGTACCCGGCGTTTTTCAACATAGTCTACCTGTAACTCTACACACTTCTCCCAGCGATGCTCCCATCTCTGTAACCCATCCAAATAGTACTCGACGTTTTTCAACATAGTCTCCCTGTAGCTCTACACACTTCTCCCAGCGATGCTCCCATCTCTGTAACCCATCCAAATAGTACTCGACGTTTTTCAACAAAGTCTCCCTGTAACACTACACACTTCTCCCAGCGATGTTCCCATCTCTGTAACACGTCCAAATAGTACTCGGCGTTTTTCAACAGAGTCTCCCTGAAACACTACACACTTCTCCCAGCGATGTTCCCATCTCTGTAACACGTCCAAATAGTACTCGACGTTTTCAACATAGTCTCCCTGTAACTCTACACACTTCTCCCAGCGATGCTCCCATCTCTGTAACCCATCCAAATAGTACTCGACGTTTTTCAACAGAGTCTCCCTGTAACACTACACACTTCTCCCAGCGATGTTCCCATCTCTGTAACACGTCCAAATAGTACTCGGCGTTTTTCAACATAGTCTCATTGTAACTCTACACACTTCTCCCAGCGATGTTCCCATCTCTGTAACCCGTCCAAATAGTACTCGGCGTTTTTCAACATAGTCTCCTTGTAACTCTACACACTTCTCCCAGCGATGTTCCCATCTCTGTAACCCGTCCAAATAGTACTCGGCGTTTTTCAACATAGTCTTCTTGTAACTCTACACACTTCTCCCAGCGATGTTCCCATCTCTGTAACACGTCCAAATAGTACTCGGCGTTTTTCAACATAGTCTCCTTGTAACTCTACACACTTCTCCCAGCGATGCTGCCATCTCTGTAACCCGTCCAAATAGTACTCGACGTTTTTCAACATAGTCTTCTTGTAACTCTACACACTTCTCCCAGCGATGTTCCCATCTCTGTAACACGTCCAAATAGTACTCGGCGTTTTTCAACATAGTCTCCTTGTAACTCTACACACTTCTCTCAGCGATGTTCCCATCTCTGTAACACGTCCAAATAGTACTCGGCGTTTTTCAACATAGTATCCTTGTAACTCTCCACACTTCTAAAGTGCGCCAACAGAGCCTTGCAAATGTTCATTCACACACGTTTTTGGTCTAACGTGAGCAAACGCGGCACTCAACGCGCGAACAGCTTTCTCGTGTGCCCACCTTGGTAGCGTGGTGGTAGCATGTCTGCCTCACGTTCAAGAGGTCCCGGGTTCGAATCTCGGCCAGGGTGAGCTACATGGATAGGGATTTTTCCGGGGTTTTCCCTTATTCTGTAAAGACGAATGTCCGGTAACTATACACTCCATGGACCCCGGACTCACTTGAGCATCATTTCATCCCTTCCATTCATTGTCCGATATGACTCAACGCTGGACGTAAATTACAAAAAAAGAAGAAAATGAAAAAGAAAAAGAAAAAAGAATCCTTCTCGTGTCTAAATGTTGATTTAAGATGTGACGAACACGTTTATTGACATGTTCATAGGCTCTACTATCACTCTCACTTTAATTAGGAGGTCGTGTAGCACGATTTGGTGAAATTTGGCGATGTTTTGGTCAGTAGTTGCAGTTCTTGGACGTCCCGAACGTTCATCGCTTCCCAAACGCTTACAGCCACGTTTAAATTCAGCTGCCAAAAATTTGACTGTGGTAAATGATGGTACAGATTCCCCATTCACAGAATCCATCTCATCCTTGATTTGCGTAGGCTAATTCTCGTTCAAAAACAAATATTTAATGACAGCTCGATACTCGATTTTGTCCATTTTCATATATGCACTCACCTGAACTCAAACAACGGTTAGGAAACAACTGAGCGTCCAAAATAGCTAAAGCTTTGGTGAGTCTGTTAACAGATGAACAACGAAGTTTACTATCCTTTATTTACGAGTGCTGTCTTCGTGTGTGTATATATCTATACGAATGCTTCATATTCAAATTACACTATTGCTACAAATGCATTATGTTACTGTTAATTTTGCTGCAGTAGACTTTAAGTGAAATTGAGGTATTTTTAAGTTGGCCAGTACGTGATTATTTTGAAGTTCTGTTACCTGTGCTATACAAAGGGACAAAAGAATACGACTTTACTTTTAATGAAGTTAACTATTCCAAAGTCAATTTGTATAACAAGAAATACTTCCATAATAGCATTATAATAAAAAAACGTACTTGAAATAATTTGTAAGCTAGGGAGATATACATTCGCTCATTTTATAAGATTATATTTACAGTTTACCATTTTCAAAATTTATCCAGAATGAAGTAGCCTTTTGAGGACATCCTCAAGATAAGCATTTCACTTGCCACATCTTAAACACTAAAATAAAAGCCTGTAAAAATGAACATTTTACAAAAGAAGTATCTTGAGAGTAGTTTGGGATGGAAGGATTCCTTTTTCAAAACCTCCTTTAGCACCATTGAAGGATTCTGAACTTGAAGACCACGTCCTTCCGAGCTATGATTTGTGATACACCGCCCGTAGATGGCATAAATGGTAGCCTTTCTGTCTCACGTTCAAGAGGTCCCGAGCTAGAAATATGGGCTTAAAAACTGTCAGTTACCTGGATAAGGTTTCCACCAGGGTTTTCCCATATTATGAAATATAAATGTCTGGTGAATCCAAACTCAATGGACCCTGGACTTATTTTAACATCATTTCACTCATCATCCGATACGACTTAAGGTTGGAGGTTTTCTCTTATCCTGAAAGATGTCTGGTAAGTCTAAGCTCTATATAACCTGTACTCATTTGCACATTATTTCTTTATCGTACGATATGACTTGACGTTGGAGGTTTTCCGTTATCCTGAAAGATAAATGTCTCGTAGCCCTAAGCTCTATGTAGCCTGTACTCATTTGTACCTCATTTCATTCATCGTCCGATATGACTTAACGTTGGGGGTTTTCCCTTATGCTGAAAGATGGAAGTCTGTTAACTCTAAGCTCTATGTACCCTGTACTCATTTGAACATGATTTCTTTATCGTACGATATGACTTAACGTTGGAGATTTTCCTTTATGCTGAAATATGAATGTCTGGTATCTCTAAACCCTATTTACTCTGTACTCACTTGAACATCATTTCATTCATCCTCCGATATGACTTAACGTTGGAGGTTTTCCCTTATTCTAAAAGAGAATGTCTGGTAACATTAAGCTTTATGTACCCTGTACTCATTTGAACATGATTTCATTCATCGTCCGATATGACTTAACGTTGGAGGTTTTCCGTTATTATATAAGAGAATGTCTTACAACTCTAAGCTCTATGTAGCCTGTACTCATTTGAACATCATTTCAGTTCTCCTCCGATATGAGTTAAGTTTGGAGGTTTTCCCTTAATATAAAATAGAATGTCTGGTAACACTAATACCTATGTAGCCTGGATTCATTTGAATATCATTTCATTCATCGTCCGATATGAATTAACTTTGGATTTTCCCCCCTTTTTTTCTAAGAAATAGTGGTTTAACTATGAAGCCTGGGACTTACAACATGGTAGGTCCCCACAATAGTGTGCGTGTCTCAAAGCATATGAGAACTCCTAGTGGCCTACTGGGAAACATACAAGTCAGTTGGAGAATTTAATTTCATTTCGGCATGTTGGTCATAGTAGCTCAGTGGTTTAGAGCAACCGCTCTAAAAGCTATGGCATTGAATATTTTGATCTGTCTCTACTCATTCAAACCTTATACTAG
The DNA here is from genome assembly GCA_030765055.1 of Mantis religiosa. Taxonomy (NCBI): domain Eukaryota; kingdom Metazoa; phylum Arthropoda; class Insecta; order Mantodea; family Mantidae; genus Mantis; species Mantis religiosa. The sequence goes on from JAUKNK010000264.1 coordinate 390,181, forward strand.
ACACGGCTAGTGTGGAAGAAATGATCATTTCCTTTCTATGAATGCTGATTTAGATTCTGGTGTCTCAAAATATTTCACTTTTATGTGGAATACAATATGCTCTCTATCTATTACAAATTTGCAGACTAAATGCAAAAATTTACAACGCTGTTGACCATTCAAGTATAAAACAAGCGTGTCCCTGCTCTAGAACAGATCTGGGCTCCATGAATTAAGTGCAAGTTGCAATCGAAACTGAATGGCTAGATTTTTAGAAGATAAGAGGAGTCGAGTGATTTTGTGACGATGCTCCAGCCCCTTTCTCCTGACAATGTCTCTTCCTGTTAGACTAGATGGTCTCCTCGCAAGAGGATAATACATCCCCAAGAAGCGGATGGCTGTCAAGGGGGAAGAAGTATAGAGTAAAAGGGGAGGCATTCTCCGTATGCGAACTCGATTGTTATTACCAACGCTATCTATGCCTTAGACGTTTGTTAGCTGGAAGAGAAGTGACGACATAAAACAGAATGAAAATGGCGGAATCAAGGACAGCACATCATAAATAGGTTGATGATGAAACAACAGAATACAAACCAACAAAATCTGAATAAAAGTTGAAGGTAGGAGGAGTTGAAACCAAACATATCGATAGTAGGTACCAATAAACGATGTTTTTCACAATACTCGATACTTGGACAGTCGATCGGTCATTTGTACTTCTATTACTTCTTCTTCTTATCCTTCACCACTTAGGGATTATGACTTTTAATACCCAAAGCATGTCAATATTGTGACTTTGTGGGTTCGAGGAATTAAAATTCCAATTGCACAAACTCAAAATGTTCTTTATTTCCACCGAATTACAGTTGTAACACTTGTCGATTACATAGAATTAAGTAGCGCACACATTTACAATCCACCAGTTCGTCTGACACAGGTCCACTCCACATTCACTGTTAAAGTCTGTTTAGTTAACGCATGTGCAGTTCGGAGTCAAAGGAAGCTGAGCCTCCCGCCCACTAATGACGGTCCACACTTCAGAAATGGAACACCGTCGTTGAGGACCAATAGCAACCCTGATTTTCTGGAAATGACAGTCGTATGTCTACTCCACGTGGAGTCCCAGTTGCCAAAGTTACAACTTCCAGTTGATCTGTTTCATTACGTGCAGAAATTCGTTGTGTGTCACGATGTGGAGACCGTGGGAGGGAAATGCAGTAGTAAATGCAAATGAAGTAGTAGATAACGTTCAGTCACGCGAAAATAAGTAGTGATGACAATACTGTGAATAACTGGGCCGAGTTATATTACTGGAAAAGCCACAAAAACAAAGTTATAACGGTAAATGTTCCTATGAAAATTCAAACGTCTGTTTTGAATACATATAAATATCTGCTGACAAATAATCTTGGTAAGGAGTCGTGCAATGAAACTAATGATAAATTCTGGGTATTCACAGAAATACAGTAAGAAATATTGTGACGAAAGGAATACCAAAGACGCCGATCAAGTGTGAAAACAAAAGGAAACGTTTATCTAAAGTAGATAATTTCACATACGATTTAATTCGTCGAGAAATTTATAGATTCCATGCAAAAGGGAGAGCGCCCATCTTAGACGAATTGGTTGCACATTTGCAAGAAATTTGTGATTTTCCTTATCGGCAATGCACTTTGCGCGGTCTCCTAAAGGAGCTGGGTTTCAAATACCAAACTTTGAATAAGTTAAGGGTTATCATGGAATCCAGTAGAATTGTAGCTTGACGATATATATATATATATATATATATATATTTGTCAAACCATTTGAGCAAATACGTAACCGTTTTAGTGGCACCAGATTTTACATTTTGGCGGTTACATCACCAGCTCATAACCCCCAATATGAATGGAGGACCGCACCTGACGTTGGTCGATGAGTCTCTTAGACTTCCTCGGGAGATTTCTGTAGAAAGCACCGAGTTTCTTCATTTGCCATTTTGAAGACATCTGTACGCTGTGTCAGGCCAGCGTTTGATCGGGAGTAGGTGTTACCCGCGTTGTGGACTATTCTTAGTTGGTCTCACCTCTTGTCACCTGGCAAGCCCCAGAATGACAGTCTGGATCATTGACAGCTAAGCCCCACCACCACGTCAAGGTGATAGTCCCCGGTGGGACTATCAGAAAACGAATGGCTTCATATCTTCACTGATGGTTCTTTACAAACTAATAGTGATTGTGCTGGAGCTGGAGTCTACTGTAAACTGTTCTCCCTCTATGCCTCTGCTGGCAGATTAAAGACAAATTTTGATGGGGAATTGAAAGCAATTAACCTTGCACTCTCTCAACTATACATTAGGCATCATTCTTTTAAAAAAGCTGTTCTATTTTGTGACTCTACTGCTGCTATACAAGCAATTTCAAATGTTAAAGACTCCTTGGACTCCAATATTGTACAAATTAAAGATCTGTTACGAAAATTTGCCGAAATTGGGAAAATAATTATTGTACAATGGATCCCATCGCATGTTGGAATAATGGGAAATGAACAAGCTGATTATCTTGCAAAAAAGGGAACTGAAATTCTTAATTGTTGGACAACACCAGTATCATTCCATTCAGCGAAACTTCACATTAAGACATCATTCAAGGCAGAAAGGTTAAAATATATTACCGACATAACAAAAGATAAAAACTGGAAGAAATTAGTCACCGACAGAACACTAATACCAGATCTACCTCGATATGAAACAGTTGCTGCATTTCGAAATATTACACAACATAATTGTCTAGCAGAACATCTCCATCGCATGGGACTCATGCCGACTCCAAATTGTATGCTGTGCACTGGGAACTCCATTATGAACTGGGAACATCTTAGAAAATGCCCTGCACTTCAGACACATTGGACAAAATCAGACGGAACATTATATTGGGAAGCCAGAAGACAAATGGAATTTTTCCAACATGTCTAGAGCATTTGTTTAAATAAATAAATATTTGTCAAACCTAAGGAAGTTTCGCAGTACGATAGGAAGCTTTGCAATAATGGACATAGGATAATTTATTTTGACGAAACCTCGTACGATACCCATGACGTATCGAGAAAGGTGGCAACTTTGCAGAACGGACTGCGAGAAGGAGGGTCTGTCTTGTAAAACGATTATAAGGGTACGTCAAAGGCAGCAGCCGCCGTGCACACGCGTTAACTAAACACTTTACGTCCAACTCTCTATAGAACTGACTATGAACTTCTCTGATACACGTACGCAGTCTTCCAGTCCGTTCTCTAGCACTGCGCTCTTCACGGCTGCTCGGCAAGAACTGCCTGAGTGGTCTAACGTGCCGTTTATATAGCCATATCTCTGCATCTCGAAACTTCGGGGCTCGGGACATCATCTCGATTGTTCCAGACGTCAGGGGGAGGGGAAAGAGACAGTACAGTGCCTCGTCTACTGTTCTGACCATCCCCTCAGTTAGCGCCACAAGATAAATGGGTAGGCGTGTCCCCTCTACGTCACCCGCCGCAGCATGAAGAGGAAGAAGAAAAACCAGGCAGTGAAACCACCTTCAGCTTCACCGCAATCCTCGCCAGCAAGCTCTCGGGCGCTGTCTCCCGCCTCGCTGCCGGTATCGGCAAACGAGAGGGAGCCTCCCGCGGAGCCGCCGGGGATTTGGGCAGCTCGGCCCGCTTCCCACACTACGCCGGACGCTCGCCAAGTGCGCAGACAAACACCGAAGGAAGCAGCACCTGAACGGCAGTTCGCAGATAATTCACCTGCAGAAGTACAACCACCGCAGCTGCCAAACACGACTGATCAGCGGCTTTCCTACGCTGCTGCAGCACAACAGACACAGACACCATCAAGGTCTCTGCACTCCTCGCCAGCGCCAACCATTTCCGCAGGAGCCTATATCGTGGTCATCAGAGGGATCCCCGTGATCTCCCGTGTAAGTTTGTTCTCTCCGCTGCAAAACAGAGGTGGCCCTCTGCCTGGAAAGCCAACGCATAACTTCAAGAGGAGGCACCACCACACTAGTGCGCCTGCAATGCCGACAGGGATGCTGCTATGAGGATGGGACTGCCGTTTTTAGGGCAATGTCTCAGATTCGAGGCAAGCAACTTAGAGCGGCACTTTCCCTGTCGGCGATGCTGCAGCTATGGCCACTGTGCTTCCACCTGCACCGCTCCACCTAAATGCCACTACTGTGGGACACAGTGCCTCACCACCGAATGCCGGAAGCATGACCTACGACACCGACGCAGGTACTGTGCCACCTGCAATGGTCTAGGCCATTTTACAGGCCAGGCGCAGTGTCCTCGCTACCCCAGAACGAAGCTTCAAGTACAACGCAGCACTCCAGCGACCAGGGAGGAAGAGGCTCCAATATTACCATCTACCGTAGCAGCAGCTGCCTTCTTTCCCAATGAATACCTGAAGGAAGCCATGCAGGATCTTCGGAGAGAAATGCAGACCATTGGAACCCGTCTTGCCTCGCTTGAGAACGTCATCGCAGATTCACAGTCCTCCAGAAAGAACATCCATCACCTCCACTCCGAGGAACTCAACATTACTGCACGCCTAGGCCAACTAGAACAAACAATCACCACAAGCATCGCAGAAGGCCACGCAGAACAGATAGAGCAACTCACAAAGTTAACAGCAATGGCCCAGCTTTACGCCGACACCACAACTGACATCCAGACTCAACTACACCTGTTCCAACAACAGCTTAATCAAATCAACATCAATATGCTCATCCTCTGTGAAGCACAAGCTCTCAAGCTTGGTGATTATTTATTCGGAGAAAAAAAAGACATCTCTGCCTCCCCCAAATAAATAACATATTGGCTGAAGAGGGCGAAATAAGCCCTAAAGCAGCCATGGGTGTGAATATCCTTCAGAATTTCCCTAGCAAGCAAGCTGAATGCCTCCTGTCCCCTAACCAGCTCCAGTTGGTTATGCCTTCCGATAACTGGGTCACAATATTATCTTTTTTACATTAATGATGAGAATGTGTATGCTCAGAGAACGTGCAGTACATGTTCAATATGTTCACCTTGTTCACGTACCACCTCTTCGAGACGAACTGTGACCTTTCTGACCACTCTACGACACATGTATTCTGTTATTCCCTGGAAAAAACGTTGTGATAGCAGCTCACAGTTGTACTAGTGTGCGTGGTTTCTTGGGGTAGACTGTCTCCTTCAAATGTCTCCATAAGAAATAATCACAGGGATTAATATCTAGGCTGTATGGCGGCCATATTCAACCGCCCTGAAAAGGTTTAGGATACCGATGGGATGCAGGAAATTCAGGATAACGTTTGCTGTGTGTGGACGAGCTCCATCTTGCATAAACCATTGAATCACCATTGCTAACCCTGTTGCATAAAGCTGCGGAAGAAAATTGTTCTGCAACATGTCCAAGTAGCGCGCACTGTTCAAGTCTGTTTAGTTGACTGGTGTGCACGTCGGCCGCTGCCTTTGACGAACCCTTATAGTCGTTTTACAACACCGAACCCCCTCCTCCCAGATCTTTTTGCAAGGTTGCCACATTTCTCGATACGTCATGGGTATAGTACGAGGTTTCGTCTAAATAAATTTTCTTATGTCCATTACTGCAAAACTTCCTTAGTTTTGACAAATATATACATTGCCAAGCTACAGCTCTACTGGATTCCATAATAACCCTTATCTTATTCAAAGTGCGGGATTTGAAACCCAGCTCCTTTAGGAGACCACGCAAAGTGCAGTGCTCATAAGGAAAATCACAAATTTCTTGCAAATGTGCAACCAATTCGTCTAAGGTGGGCACTCCCCCTTTTGCATAGAATCTCTCGATGAATTAAATCGCATATGAAATTTTCTACTTTAGAGAAACGTTACCTTTTGTTTTCACACTTGATCGGCGTTTTTGGTATTCCTTTCGTCACAATATTTCTTACTGTATTTCTGTGAATACCCAGAATTTATCATCAGGTTCATTGTATGACCTCTTACCAAGATTACTTTTCAGCACATATTTCTACGTGTTCAAAACAAGCGCTCGAATTTGCTTAGAAACAGTTCCCGTTATAACTTTGTTTTTTGAGGCTTTTCCGGTAATATAACTTGGCCCAGTTATTCACCCCGTCTTCACTTTGATTATGTTTACTTGACTGAAAGTTATCTACTAATTCATTCGCATTTATCGCTGCAGTTCCCATCCACGTCTCCACATCGTGACACACAACGAATTTCTGCAGTAAAGAAACAGATCAACTGGAAGTTGGAACTTTGGCAACTGAGACTCCACGTGGAGAAGACATGCGACTGTCACTTCGAGAAAATCAGCGTTGCTATTGATCCTCAACGACAGTGTTCCATTTCTGAAGTCTGGAGATAGATAATCATGGCGTCATCATTTACAAGAGCCGAAGTCGCACACTGTAATCGCCGTACCTTGTCATGTTCCGTCAGTTTGTGTAACACTGTCATATAGGAATAATTTCATATCAGCATGAAGTATTCTTTGAAGTGAACCACGTGAGATGTCCATTTAGGCCGAAGCTCGTCTCGTGGATTTCCTGGGACTTCGTGTCAAAGTCACTCACAACTTCGATACTCCCTGAAGTACGGATTGTCTTGACACGAGGTCGCTTTTGCTCTAAAATATGACCATTAGTTTCAAATTGTGTGGTTAGCCTACACACTGTCTGCAGGGGGCCCACCTCGTACTAAAATGTCGTTGCGTCTCTGCTACACTCTTCGTTTCCGCGTAAAACAACACAGTTTTCACTTTTTGTTCTTGCAGCAACCGGCCTTTGTCCGCCATTTTACTAAACTGAGGCGGTGGAATAACGCATGCGCGTTATTGACAATCTGTTCAACCATGCACGAACTACGGCTAATTGTCACTTCATTCCAACGTTGCCAATCCGCAATTAGCAGATGTATTACACAAATTCAATATGACATTTCGTGAGACATTCTGTAAGACTGGTTGCTCTTGAATAGCTTAATTTAATAAATCTCGTCTAGTACATTGGTTAGCTCTTCTTAAGAACCTCCGCTCTACTGCCTGTATCTTACTCTTATCTCTTTCTTTTAATATACAGAACTCACTTCCATACATGAGCATTGGAATTGCCATCGTTTTATAAAATCTTGATTTGTTTTCCAATGTTCTTGCTCTAGTTCCACATATCTGCTGAAATTTGTTTATTTTGTTTTCTTTGTCTTTGTATAAGTCAAAGCTTACATCACAGACCAAACAGCTGAAATTCGAGAGTTGTTCCAGGCATTTGTTTTAATGTTTATTTCTTATCTTTACAAGATATTTTCCTCGATGTAGCATTATTTTCATTTTCTTTGTGGATACATTTATATTGTATTCTTTTCCCATTAAATACATTTTATACAAGGAACGTTGAAGGCTTTCTTCATGTTCTTGTATTATTGCTACATCATCAGCTTAGAGTATCACATTTAAGCTTTTATTCCTATTTAGTTTTATTTCTTCATTCACTTGCTTTATCCAAGATTTATCAGATCGTCCAGGTATATATTAAACAGTGTAGGAGCAAGGCTACATCCCTGTCTTACTCCTTGACTTACTTTTATTTCTTCTGTTTTTATCGTGACTGTATTTAATTATTTTTATGTCTCTATATAAGCTCTTAATTATTTCTACAAAATGAGGGATAAATCCCCTTTCTCCATTATGTTCCATAATCTATTTCTATTTATAGAATAAAATGTTTTTTAGGAAGTTTACAAGTTTTATGAGTTTCTAAGTTGAATTCTCGACTTTTATTTTAAAATTCTCTTTTACTAAAAGCATTATTATTAGTAGATCGTCCTATTCTAAAACCTGATTGTTTCTCCTCTAAAATCACTTTAAACGATTATTTACAATTTTAGCATACAGCTTGTGAATGACGATTAACAGACTTATATCTCTATAGTTAATAGGGTCACTTCCTTGCCCCCTTTTTCATTAAATGTGTATCACTTCAGCTACTTTCCATAATTAAGGAATCGTATAACCTTCCCTTCACTCGTTATGTAAATGCAGTTAGCCGATAAACTAATGATCCTGTCTCCCTTTTTCTCCCTCCCACATTTTTGTAGGAATTTTTCTAGTGTGATGTGTTATATTATGGGCTGGTATAGTTCATAATACTATTAGATACTATTAAATCAGGAGTTATTAGCCATTATATATTATGTATTATTCAAACGAACTTCTATGGATTTTAATGAATCCAGGATCTATCAGTATGATCCAGAGACAAAAACCATGAGCATGAAATGGAAACATGCCGATTCCCCCTCCCTAATTGGCAAAGGTGCAAAACTCAGCTGGGAAGGTTATGCGCTCAGTTTTCTGCGGCTGTCGTGGAGTCATCTTTACAAATTTTCTTGCCAAGGGTCAAACCATCACTGGCAGATACTACTGCAATCTTCTGGAAAAGCTACGAGCAGCTCTGATTAAGAAACGACGCTGTATGCTCTCAAAAATTGTTCGTCTTCTGTCTGCTCCTTAACTGATGATAACGCTTTTCGAATTGTGAAACATTTAGTTCTTCTACATTTAGGTTTTCTCAGTCGAAATTTCCATGGAAACCAGTTGTCTAAGAATGCAACTAGTTGTCTATTATTGACAATAGAGCGCTGCGATTGTGTCTCAATCTGGATTTATTACATATTTCTTGTAGCTGCAAGGGATGCAGTAGACTCTAAAGTGACAGGTAAATGTATTACAGAGTTGGTAGTTATGTGATGGCTTTGAATGCGAGTCGCCAAGCCCTGGTTTGCATTTACATACATCCTCCCCTAGATTAAACTCTCTCCCAACTTAAGCATTACAACTAGAGGGGAGATGAGGTTTTAGCCACCCTCCGTTTTGTTCTTCGCTTTGCTTAATTCCAAGGAGCTTATAATGTATTACCACTGCTTTTTTAAAAGACCGTTTACCGCAATATACCAAGTTGGAGGTAGAATTGAGAATGACTGTCATAAAATAAAATACACTCCCTAATTACATGATACCAATCTACATATAATCGATGATAAACTCCCACACATCTCAATGTATCTGTTCCTAATTGGGATTTACCTATTTCATTAAGTCTGCAGGAGTATTTAGCGGCACTTCACTAGAACCTGACCACATCCTGAGCCGCTTAATCCTCTTTGTTATACCTTGCCCCGCGCTCTCTTTCTCTCCTATCTGTTGTGAATACCTAATATACGCCTTTAAATGGAGATATGCAATCCCTATACAGGACAACATCAGACCACATAAAGACTTTCTAATATCAAAAAGTCCATACGTGATTTTGCCATTCTGACATATATAAACCGAATAATACACTACAAAGGATAGGACCTGAAGCTTTTCTGTCGACGATAACGTTTAATTCCTTATCGGGAAGCAAGCCAGGTGTAAAGACGATGATACAAAAATGTTTATATGTGGCACACAAGTCCACGTTGAGACGCCAATTTGAAGCAACAATATATGTGGCGAACAATGTTCCACTTGACAATACAGTTTGAAGCACTTTTGTTTAGCTCAGGGTAAAACAATGAGGTTTCTCACAGGGCATGCGTGGATGTGTGTGAGAAGGATATTTAATGACACTGGAATGTCCGTTTCCAACTTATTTATTCACTGCTTCTTTTTTTAGAACATCGAAATTGAAGCTGCCGACCAAGGGTTACCAATATCCCCGTTTAGAGTTACTGACGGCAGAATGTTCATTACTCGATAAACTTTATTCGTTCCTCACGTATATATGAACCGACAAATATCCAAGACAGAACAAGAGGACTGCCCTAATCGCCCTCACGCCTCAGACTGCTCTAATCGGCCTGACGCCGAAGACTGAATGACCATAGCTGCGTGTGTGAGTGTATATGTAACTTTAACTTTTTGAAAGCCCTCTTCATTCAACCAAAAATCTCTTTGTGGCTGTTTTGTCGCCATTCTGAATGGTTCAAAGAATACCCTATTCATACAAGTTAAGTGAGCCCCTTTAGAAATCTGCTAAGGACACTGTTTCTTACATTGCTTTTGTTATAGCAACTTTCCCCCAAATTCTTATTCGCCTCAGCTGCCCTTGCACGTGTTGTAACAAAGAACCAGCATTCCTTTGACATCCATCATGATTCTTTACTTATGGCAAACCTTAATTTCGGTATCAACGATTAGAAATCGACGTTTAGGGTGTGTACATCTCTCCAATCAGGATATTTATTAAATTTTGTGACCACAAATACATCACAATAACAGTATTTTTGGGTTACGTTTGGAGGAGGTATGTAAAGTTTATAGATTTATTAAAAAAATGATATGTAAATATATTTGGTAATTTAAATAAGTAAAATAATATGTAATTTCGTGATTGGCCGTAGTAATAATTGTATGGCGTAATATTGTGACGTGGGATCAATTTGGCCAATCACAAAATTAGGAGAGGAGTAACGATAGTTACGAAAAATTCAAAAATATTAGTATGTAAAGATGTTTTGTAATGATGAGTGCGATAGTGACGCAAGATCAAGAACATTTAAGTAATATTTTGAATCTGTTTGAATATAACAGAGTAAGAATTTATCAATATGTTGAAAGTGACTGGGAAAGAGTGTTCAAATAAAATGTAATCTAAATAATACAATTAAATAGTTACAAAATTTGACTTCTCCGAGACTATTCCGAACCACACTTGAAACCCAGATGTCTCATGACACTTATTTAAAATAAGACGATACAATTGGCGAAACCTGTAATACAGCAAGCGTCAGATAAGCCTACCGCTACAGCCTACATCACGTTTACCGGCAATCTATCCGGCAGAATCAGCAGCCTCGATCACCAGAGCTAGGAAAGGCAAACCTGTAATACGCAAGCGTCAGATAAGCCTACCGCTACAGCCTGCATCCCGTTTACCGGCAATCTATCCGGCAGAATCAGCAGCCTCGACCACCAAAGCTAGGAAAGGAAAATCTGTAATACAGCAAGCGTCAGATAAGCCTACCGCTACAGCCTACATCCCGTTTACCGGCAATCTATCGAGCAGAATGAGTAGCCTCGATCACTAGAGCTTGGAAAGAGAAACCTGTAATACAGCAAGCGTAAGATAAGCCTACTGCTACAGCCTGAATCCCCTTTACCGGCAATCTATCCGGCAGAATCAACAAAATTCTCGCCAAATACTTCAGCCACCTCCGAAGATTAAACATCTGTTGAGACAAGTGACAGACAAGCTGGTCTTCCAAGTTTCGGGAATGTACCGCATTCCCTGTGAATGTGGGACACGGTATATAGGACAAACTGGAAGTACCTTTGCTACAGGAATAATCGAACATGAGCGGAGCATTCGTTTAAAGCAAGCTAAGAAGTCTGGGCTGGCAGAACATTATTTTGATAACAACCATACAGCCAATTTTCGGGATACGACTCTCTTGGCAAAATGTATCAGTTACTGAGAGCGGAGAGTTAAGGAGGCTTTGACCATTTCCTCCGAGAGGAGCACTCTTTATCGTGATGCTGGATTTCAGTTCAGCTCTTCTTGGAAACCGGCCTTAAAAATGGAAATCCGTCGATTTAAGAAGATAAGATCAATACAGTTTGATAATCAATTTAAGTGGTTACGTTTCTTTGACCCAATACTTTGATAGTGTTTTGTATTTTTTTATATTTGTGTTACATCCAGTTATACATTTGTGGTTATAAAAGTTAATAAATATCCTTATGATGCGAGAAATGCACACTCCCGAAACGGAGAGGAAATTGAACTACAAAGGATATTTGATAAGTCTGGTTAAAAACCAAGATCTTTTTTCGTGAATATCTCGCATTATTTCTCGACATAGTCTTGGTCGAGCGATTTTCCAGCTTTTTCATACCGTCGGAGAAATAGGTTCACGTTAAGGTCTGCAAAACACTCGACGCTGACTATGACTTCTTCATTTGAGGAGATGTCTTACGACCAAGCCAAATTTTCAAGTTTGGGAACAGGAACAAGTCACTTGGAGCTAAGTCTGATGTATAAGTTGCATGAGGGAACAATTCAAAGGCCAACCCATGCACTTTCGCTATGACGATTGTTGATGTGTGCGATGCTACATTATCCTGGTGAAAGAGCACCTTTCTGCGCTTCAATCTCTAGTTATGGTTCCGTCTTTTTCCAGGTAGTCTATGAGGACCATTTCTTGAGATTCCCAAAATACAGTGATCTTCACCGTACCAGCTGACAAAATGGTCCTTGTTTTCTTTGGTGTACTTTCATTAGCCTTTATCAATTGTTTTGATGGCTGTTTTGACTCTGATGTGTAATAATGTATCTAAGTTTCATCCATTATCACAAATTTTCGCAAAACGCCTTGCGTATTTGTATTTAACATCACCAGACGCTCCGTAGATGGGTGTCCCGGATACGCTTTTGGTCGACTGTGAACAATCGCGACACCCAGCTTGCACACAGCCTTTTGATTAAAATTTTTTTCAGGAAGGAATGGAAATTCTTCGTTGCATTTTGTGGGTGGTAAGCTTGATTATTTAAAAGGTTGTACAGAAAAATTTAATTTTCTACAATATACAACTGATTGACAACAATTTGAGCAGGTCAGGGAAAAAGCTGCTGTTGAAAATGGCAAAAAAAAGCGATTTTTTATCATCAATCGAACAGCAAGTATGCTTTTTGAGAAACTTAGTAAAATTTACATAACAGTTGAGATAGCCGTGAACGAATCCTCTAGCTAAATATGGCAGGATCACTGTAACGCCCGAATCGGTAGCGTGGGGGTAGAGTGTCTGCCTCACGTTCAAGAGGTCCCGAGTTCGAATTTCGGTCAGGATGAGTTACCTGAATAAAGTTTCTCCCGGGGTTTTCCCTTATCCTGAAAAACGAATGTCGGGTAACTCTAAACTCTATGGACCCTGGGCTCATTGAGCATCATTTCGCCCATTCCACTCATCGTCCGATATAACTTAACGTTGGAGAACCTAAAATTACAATATATATCACTGTAACTTAAATTGAGGACCTTAAATTGGATAGGTATCCTCGTCTGGGTCGTGTGTACTGGAGAGGTCAATCAGGAGAAGATCTTGTGGCAGTCCACGCTTGAGGCGAATTGGTTAGCGAGTGCGAGCGCCGAGATTGTAGGTAACAGCTCCAGGGACCTGCTGGAGGTAATAAAAGAAAGGTCGTGCCAGCCGGAGGACGTACTGGAGAGGTCACTCAGCAGAAGATGTTGAGGCAGTCTGAGCTTGAGGTGAGTTGGTTGGTGAGTACGAGCAGCGGGATTATAGGTAACAGCTCCTGGGGCCTCCTGGAGATGTTGAAATGTCGTACGAGCCAGCAGATGTACGGGAGAGGTCACCCGGAAGGAGATCTTGTGTCAGTCTGCACTTGAGGCGAGTTGGTTGGCGAGTAAGAGGGTCTGGATTGTAGGTAACAGCTCCAGAGGCCTCCTAGAGATGTTAAAAGGTCGTACCAGCCAGCAGATGTACTGGAGAAGTCCCTCGGGAAGAGATCCTGTGGCAGTCTGCGCTTGAGGCGAGTTGGTTAGCGAGTGCTACTGCCGAGATTGTAGGTAAAAGCTCCAGAGACCTGCTGGAGATGGTAAAAGAAAGGTTGTGCCAGCCGTCGGATGTCATGGAGAGGTCACTCGGCAGGACATATTGTGGCAGTCTGCGCTTGAGTCAATTTGGTTGGCGAGTGCGAGTGCCGAGATTGTAGGTAACAGCTCCTGGGACCTCTTGAAGATTTTGAAAGGTCGTACCAGCCAGCAGATGTACTGGAGAGGTCACTCGGGAGGACATCTTGTGGCATTCTGCGCTTGAGGTGTGTTGGCTGGCGAGTACGAGCGGCGGGATTATAGGTAACAGCTCCTGGGGCCTACTGGAGATGTTGAAAGGTCGTACCAGCCAGCAGATGTACTGGAGAGGTCACTCAGGAGGAGATCTTGTAGCAGTCTACGCTTGAGGCGAGTTGGCTGGCGAGTACGAGCGGCGGGATTATAGGTAACAGCTCCTGGGGCCTACTGGAGATGTTGAAAGGTCGTACCAGCCAGCAGATGTACTGGAGAGGTCACTCAGGAGGAGATCTTGTAGCAGTCTACGCTTGAGGCGAGTTGGCTAGCGAGTGTGACTGTCGAGATTATAGGTAACAGCTCCAGAGACGATAAAAGTAAGGTCGTGCCAGCCAGCAGATGTACTTGAGAGGTCACTCAAGAGAAAATCTTGTGTTAGTTTGCGCTTGAGGCGAGTTGGTTGGCGAGTGCGAGCGCCGAGATTGCAGGTTAAAGCTCCAGGGACCTGCTGGACATGGTAAAAGAAAAGTTGTGCCAGCCGTCGTATGTATTGGAGAGGTCACTCAGGAGAGGACGTTGTGGCAGCCTGCGCTTGAGGCGAGTAGGTTGGCGAGTGTGAGCGCCGAGATTGTACATAACGGCTCCAGAGACCTCCTGGAGATGGTTAAAGAATGGTACCTACAGTCGGCGGAGATTAGTCTTGCTGCTGCCACTCCAGACTACAGCTTCATAGGTAAGAATAGGACGGACTAGAGATGTGTAGAGAAGGGAGGATTCATAAGCAAGTGTGGCGCGCCTGTTTAGTAAAGGGTATAGTTTTGATAGCCGTGCAAACACAAGTGTGACAGACTGACAGAGTGGGCGTCCTTAGTAAGTCGAGTACCAGTAACAGCTCAAGATATTTCACTGTCACACTGGTCGGTAACCATGACAGCTGTTCAAAAGAATATCGTGCTGTTACATAACATTTTTATTTCACATGTTGAATTGCCGCACAAGTCAAAACTGAATTATATGAAGTTCACGCGGACTCTGCACCAACATTGAAGACCATTTTGGTTTGGATCAATGAATTTCAACTAGGTCATAGGACCACCTATAATGAATCGTGCTGTGGTTGCTCAATTGAGGTTACTAAACAGGATACCATTAAAGTAATCAAGGATTAAGCCACACCGCCAAATTAAAATTATGAGATTGCTGATGCTGTTGGTGTCTCAAATGAGGGAGTGCATAGTATCCTGCATGAAAAATTGGCAACGAAAACGCTATTTGCAAGATGGGTTTCGCGATTGGTCACAGTGGACTAAAAGCGCATCTGGAAGAACACTTATATCAAGTGTCTTTAAGTATTTAATCGCAATCGGCAAGACCTTTTGCGCCGATTTGTGATCGTGGATGAAACTTGAATCCATCATTGCACAACAGAGCCGAACCAGAGGTGAAAACAATGGACAAGGCTGATGAAAGTGCACCAAAGAACACAAGGACCATTTTGTGAGCTGATAACATGGTGGCCACGGTTTTTGGGATTCTCAAGGAATAATCCTCATAGACTACTGGCGAACATGCCTATTGTGCTTCATTATTGCATCGTTGGCGAGTACGAGCGCCGAGATTGTAGGTAGCAGCTCATGGGATCTCCAGGAGATTGCAAACGAAAGGTCGCGCCAGGCGGCAGATGTACTTGGGAGGTCAGTCAGGAGAAGATGTTGTGGCAGTCTGCGCTTAAGGGGAATTGGTTGGCGAGTGCGCGTGCCGAGATTGTAGGTAAGAGCTCCAGGGACCTCCTGGAGATGGTAAAAGAAAGGTTGTGCCAGCCGTTGGATGTACTAGAGAGGTCACTTAGGAGAAGATCTTGTGGCAGTCTGCGCTTGAGGCGAATTGGTTGGCAAGTGCGAGCGCCGAGATTGTAGGTAAGAGCTCCAGGGACCTCCTGGAGATGGTAAAAGAAAGGTTGTGCCAGCCGTTGGATGTACTAGAGAGGTCACTTAGGAGAAGATCTTGTGGCAGTCTGCGCTTGAGGCGAGTTTGTTGGCGAGTGCGAGTGCCGAGAGTGTAGGCAAACAGCTTCAGGGACGTGCTGGAGATAATAAAAGAAAGGTTCTGCCAGGCGGCGGACGTACTGGAGAGGTCACTCAGGTAGTCTGCGCTTGAGGCGATTTGGTTGGCGATTGCGACCGCCGAAATATTTAGTGTTTAACGTCCGCTCTTACTACATACGGCACCGCAGGCGATGACAGTGATGATACATGAAATGAAGATGGAGCACCGGTGGAAAGAAACCGGAGATCCCGGAGAAAACCCGCCCCAGCACCGTGTTGTCCACCACAAATCTCACTTTGCGGTCGTCTGGGATCGAACCCGAGCCGCCTTGGTGAGAGCCAAGCGGTCTAACCACAGAGCCACGGCGCGGCCACAGCGACCGCCGATATTGTAGGTACCAGCTGCAGGGTCCTCCTGGAGATGGTAAAAGAAAGGTTGTGTCAGCCTTCGGATTTACTGGAGGGGTCACTTAGGAGATGTTGTGGCAGTCTGCGCTTGAGGCGAGTTGGCTGGCGGGTACGAGCGGCGGGATTGTAGGTAACACCTCCTGGGGCCTCCTCGATAGAGGAATAATACTCAAACTACTGGCGAAAAGGCATATTGTGCTTCATTATTGGATCGTTTGTCTGAAAACATAGCGAGATTGAAACGCAAAAGGTGCTCTTTCACCAGGAAAGTGCGCTGTCGCACACATCAGCAATAACAATGGCGGAAGTGTATGAGGTGGGTTGTGAAATGATTCCTTATACACCTTATTTGCCACATTTAGTCCCAGGTAACTTCTTCCAACTCCCTAACTTGAAAATTTGGCTTAGTGGTAAGCCATTTTCACCAAATGATAACGTGATAGTCAGCAGCAACGAATATTTTGCAGTTATAGACGAAACTTGCTTTTGCAACGGGATGTAGAACCCGCAACATTAATGGACCAAGTTTATTTCATTTCTACGTGCCAAATATACCTTTAGTGAAAGATTTTCAAAATATTGATGCTAAATATTGAGGCAATCGCTAAGTTGTCTCACAGCTTTCTTTAAAAATTCGGATATGAGAGCTACTGCGATGAAATGTGTGAGTTCGAATGTGTAAGTGGAGTCCAAATTGTGACTTACTTTTCTACTGTCCAACTGTGCAGCTTAATTCAACTTTATGGCTGTTAAATCTTTAGCGCAGAGCGACTGTGCAGATGGTCAGGAAAAACTCGGTCCTCGCTTCATTGAATATAAAGTATTCAGATACTAAACAGTGGATACCGATGTGCACACCCCAGGAAGCGGCGGCATCCCCTACGGCGTGCCATTACTCTGTTTCCTTTATTATTCAACTTGTCTCCTCGCTGTAGATTTGAATGATTTAAAATTTGCATATGTCGTGCAGGGAGAGGTATCCTGCAGTGACATTCGGGGGATTTTGGTTTGACTTAGCATAGCCCTTCACCTGTGTCAGGGGATACCTGATCAGATAGAGCAAAATATAGTGTTACGTGCCTCTGCAATGGTTTTGTGTTAATGCACTCGTGTGTTCCTCACAGCCTTATATACTGCTACAGTAATTCGGAACAAACTTGTTTATTAACAGCATTTAACGTAATAGAAAAATTACTGTTACATTAAAATTTACGTATTAGTTATTTAAATTTATGCAATGCCGGTGCTTCCCTACAGTACAGCTCGAAGGTGGTTTAAAATGTTTAAAGAGGGGCGACAATGAATTTCAAAAAAAGGTGGAACTGGTGCTTCAGTTACTGCTCTTACGGAAGAAAACATGAACACTGCTGCTGCCATTGTGAGAGAGGATAAACGAATTTCCTTAAAAGCATTTTCTGAATTACTGGACATTTCATTGAGTGCCACACACAGGTCACAGAAACATTACACATGAGACGTGTTTGTGCGCGATGAGTTCCAAGACTGTTGATTTCGGACAAAAGAACATTCGCATGCAGGTCTGCATGCAGTTATAGTTGATGTTAGAGGAGGTTCCGGAGTTTCTTTTAAAGCTAATAACTTCTGATGAAACTTGTCTACATCATTTTGATCCTGAGAGCAAACAGCAAAGCTCAGTGTGGGAATCTCCAAAAAGCAACCCCCATAAAAGCAAAAGTTGTTGCTTCTGCTGGGAAAGTTATGGTCATGTCATTCTTTGATAGAGTCAACATTAAAAATTCAATGCCATGGCCGAGATTTGAACCACGTTTCTCCTGGATTCCGTCCAGTCGCTCTTAACCTTTGAGCTACCATGACCAACATGCCGTCCTGACATTAAATTCTCCATTTGACTCATATATTTCCCCGGTAGACCACTAGGGGCTCTCGCATCCGAGATACACCATTTGTGGCGACTTACTATCGTAAGTACTTAAGTCCCAGGCTTCATCATTTAACTCTTATTATTTTAGTCTATCAAAACCCCTAGCCTATATAAGACTAGTGTGGAGAAATGATTAATTTTCATTAATTAAATAAAATAATAAGAGTAAAATGATGAAGCCTGGGACTTACGATAGTAAGTCGCCACAAACGGTGTATCTCGGATGCGAGAGCCCCTAGTGGTTTACCGGGGAAATATATAAGTAAAATGGAGATTTTAATATCAGGACGGCACGTTGGCCATGGTAGCTCAAAGATTAAGAGTGACTGGACGGAAACCAGGAGATCCATGGTTCAAATCCCGGCCATGCATTGAATTTTTCATGTTGACTCTATCAAAAACCTTAGCCTATATACGGCTAGTGTGGAGAAATGATTAATTTCCATCAATTAACTAAAATCATTCTTTGATATTCACGGAACTGTTTATCAGCATTTTGTACCTGCGCGCGCGCAAACACACACACACACACACACACACACACACACACACACACACACACACACACACATACAGAGTGTTACAAAAAGGTACGGCCAAACTTTCAGGAAACATTCCTCACTCACACACAAAGAAAGAAAATATGTTATGTGGACATGTGACCGGAAACGCTAAATTTCCATGTTAGAGCTCATTTTAGTATTTCTCTTAAAATGTAAATTGAAATCATTCGTGCAGACAATTGTCAAAATACCCCATTGTGGTTCATGCACGATGGAGCTCCTGCACATTTCAGTTGAAGTGTTCGTACGCTTCTCAACAGCAGATTCGGTGACCAATAGATTGGTTGAGGCGGACCAATTCCATGGCTTACACGCTCTCCTGACCTCAACCCTCTTGACTTTCATTTATGGGGGCATTTGAAAGCTCTTGTCTACACAACCCCGGTACCAAATGTAGAGACTCTTCGTGCTGGTATTGTGGACGGCTGTGATACAATACGCCATTCTCCAGGGCTGCATCAGCGCATCAGGGATTCCATGCGAGGGAGGATGGATGCATGTAACCTCGCTAACGGAGGACATTTTGAACATTTCCTGTAATAAAGTGTTTGAAGTCACACTGGTACGTTCTGTTGTCGTGTGTTTCCATTCCATGATTAATGTGATTTGAAGAGAAGTAATAAAATTAGCTCTAACATGGAAATTAAGCGTTTCCGGACACATGTCCGCATAACATATTTTCTTTCTTTGTGTGTGAGAAATGTTTCCTGAAAGTTTGGCCGTACCTTTCTGTAACATCCTGTATACACGTCAGTAGCTGTACAATACTACTGGGATATCCTGAAAACATTGCAAGTCAATATCAGGCGCAAGGGATCACATTTCCGTGATGCAGGCTAGATGCTGCACCACGATAATGCGCGGCCACATGTTGCCAATGTTTCTGAAAATCTTACAAAAATCAACGTGAAGTGCATTCTTCACCCTCCCCATAGTCCGGATTTAGTCCCATGTGACATTTTTCTATTGCCTAACTTGAAGAAACGCCTTCGTGGGAGGTATTATCCATCATCAGAAGTAGTAGTGAAGGCTGCGGAGTCGATTTTGAAGGATCTCTCAAAAAATTTGTTTCCAGCATGCCTTTGAAGACTGACAGAAACGCTGGGAAAAGTGAATCGCATTCAAGGGAGACTATTTTGAGAAGAACCATCAAAATTATGAGGATGAGTAAAGGTACGTTGTCAAAAAAGTCATTATTTATTGGACAGCTTTCGTACATAAGCATTTGCATACACTTATGCACTAATTATATATCTGCTGTGTGTAATCTTGATGCTGCGTTAGACTACTGTGCACGCCACTTAATCCAGTACTTAGAAAGAATATAATTCAATTCTACTTCGGAGTCGCTCTTTTAATGAGTTCTCTCAATTTTCGTGCCGTCTTTGATTAAATTAATAGCCAACATTAAGTAAAGAGAACTGAAACAAAAGAAGAGAAATTCCTAAGGAATACAAAATCATTGACAAATTACAGAGCAGTGACTGCAAGAAGTAAGAGAGATTTAAGATCTCATTAAGAGTACAATTTTTGTTGGGTCCCCCGTTTTTTCTTCCTCACACACGAAGGTGGAGCAAAAGTTTACCGAGGTATGTCATATCTCTCGTGACGTCAGATGGTGTTAGAATAATGACGCCCACCATGTATGGCTTGTCTCCCACCCCGAGTAAAGGATTAGCATACGGGCGTAGTCTTGTATCAGAGGTCGCGTCGTAGTTCATGGGAAGTCGCTGGCCGTGAATTCATTACCAACGTCTTTCGAACTGTCCGTTGGAAGCGTAAAGTTATCTTCTACAACGTAAAGGGAAACTTTGCTGTCTGGTGTGGTGGCTAGCTTGTGAATCCACCGTTGGATTCCCCGCTGTAGTATGGTAAATTGTTCTCCGTAGATTCTTGAAATGTGAATGAGAGTTAAAATCACCGTAGGTACTCGAAAATAAAACCCTCTCAATTATAAGATACGCCAAGATTTTCACCAAATTATGGACAGTATGTGTATGCTAATGTTAGAACCAGTCCTTTTGAGAAAGGTTGTAATTCCAAGAAAATCGTACTTGAGAATTTTTGTTATTATAAATACAGTTATAATAGACGATTCATCGAGGACAAGCTCTGCCCTATCACTTTTCTTGGTGGGTACATCTACATCCTCCTAAGTTGGGTCATTTCAGACGATGAATAAAATGATGCTCAAATTGAGTACAGGGTACATAGAGCTTAGAGTTACCAGACATTCATCTTTCAGGATAAGAGAAAACCTCCAACGTTAAGTCTTATCGGACGATGAATGAAATGATGTTCAAATGAGTACAGGGCACATAGAGCTTAGAGTTACCAGAAATTCATCTTTCAGGATAAGAGAAAACCTCCAACGTTAAGTCATATCGGACGATGAATGAAATGATGTTCAAATAAGTACAGAGTACATAGAGCTTAGAGTTACCAGACATTCATCTTTCAGGATAAGAGAAAACCTCCAACGTTAAGTCTTATCGGACGATGAATGAAATGATGTTCAAATGAGTACAGGGCACATAGAGCTTAGAGTAACCAGAAATTCATCTTTCAGGATAAGAGAAAACCTCCAACGTTAAGTCTTATCGGACGATGAATGAAATGATGTTCAAATAAGTACAGGGCACATAGAGCTTAGAGTTACCAGATATTAATCTTTCAGGATAAGGGAAAACCTCCAACGTTAAGTTACAACGGACGATGAATGAAATCAGGATCAAATGAGTACAGGGTACATAGAGTTTAGAGTTACCAGACATTCATCCTTCAGGATAAGAGAAAACCTCCAATGTTAAGTAATATCGGACGATGAATTAAATGATGTTTAAATTGAGTACAGGGTACATAGAGCTGAGAGTTAACAGACATTCATCTTTCAGGATAAGAGAAAACCTCAAACGTTAAGTTACATAGGACTGTGAATGAAATGATGTTCAAATAAGTACAGGGTGCATAGAGATTAGAGTTACCAGACATTCATCTTTCAGGATAAGAGTAAACCTTCAACGTTAAGTAATATCGGACGATGAATGAAATGATGTTCAAATGAGTACAGGGTGCATAGAGATTAGAGCTACCAGACATTCATTTTTCAGGATAAGAGTAAACCTCCAACGTTAAGTAATATCGGACGATGAATGAAATGATGTTCAAATGAGTACAGGGTGCATAGAGATTAGAGTTACCAGACATTCATCTTTCAGGATAAGAGAAAACCTCCAACGTTAAGTCATATCGGACGGTGAATGAAATGATGATCAAATGAGTAGAGGGTGCATAGAACATTGGGTTATCAGATGTTCATGGTTGAGAATAAGGGAAAACCTCCAACGTTCAGTCATATCGGACGATGAATGAAATGATGCTAACTAGAACTTATAGTTAGCACACATTCATCTTTCAAGATAAGGGAAACTGCCAACGTTTAGTCATATCTGGTCTGGTGGCTAGTTTGCAAATTTAGAGTTGGATTTCCTGCTGGAGGATGGGAAATTGTTCTCCGTTCTCCATAGAATCCTGAAGTGTTAATTCGAGTTATATTTACCGTGTACTCTCGAAAATAAAACCTTCTCGATGATTTAAGAGCCACCCAGTTTTTCGGCTAAATTATGAAAAGAATATGTATGTGAATATTAGAACCGATTAGAACCTCGCAATTAGAAAATCGCTCTTCAAAATTTAACACTGTACACCCAGTTATTTTATAGACAGTAGGTTAGGGACAAGTTCTATCTTTTCACTTATTTGCCATACTCTAGTATACGCTAGTTTTTAATCCTGCTGTAAACAACAAAAGAGAGCTGATTCAACTCGTCATGTGTTAGACGCTACATGCACGTACTTAAGTTTTGTAACACTAGCCGTAATATATATAGCAGCGCTAAGTTCAAGACAATAAATAGAATTGGGTTAAACATTAATTTATTAAATCTATGAGTTGGAATATTATTGGAATCATACAGTTACATAATGGTTACCTTTAATCTGATTGCTACGAAAACTTACGTTTCCTTGGCCGGAGCTACGACTTTCGGCTATTTCAAATTAAGCCTTGTGATTTGAGAGTGAATGTAATGGTTACAGCTGTGACATTGTGAAGCCACGATAGGTAATAGCCACTCCTTTACAGTGTTCTGCACTAAACATCTTTGCTTTATAAAACACCCTTCTATTTCTATTTGCATAATGAGGGGCAATACAATAATCAAAAGTCAATCGGTTGTGTGCCTTATAAATGAATAGGGCAGCTGTCGGTCCACACGCAGTCTGCATTACCATAATATCTGAGGCAGATGTTGTTCACTGGAAAGAAACACTTATTATGGCAGTTGCCAAGAACTCAAAATGGGCGGTCTTGTGCGAAACTGAATAAGCAAAGTGGCGTGTCTGCCACACGTTCAAAAGGTCCCGAGTTCTAGGTTTTTCAGCGGATTTCCCTTAACTTCAAAGATAACTGTCCGGTAACCCTAAGCTCTATGTAACCTGGACTCATTTGAACATCATTCATCGTCCGATACGACTTAAAGGTGGAGTTATCAAACATGTATCCCTCAGGATAAGGGAAAACCTCCAGCGTTAAGTCACATCGGACGATGAATGATGTTCAGATGAGCTCAGAGTCCATAGTGGTTCGTTACCAAATATTTATCTTTCAGGATAAGGGAAAGCCTAAGAAATAAACCTTATTCAAATAAGTCAACCGGCTGAGTTTAGACCTCTTGAACTGAGGCCGATAAGCTACCTCCAACATACTGAGTCGGACAGTTTTTTTTTTAATTTGTTCTACATACTCCATGAATGCGACACGAAAATGTTCAAGAAATTTCATTACCTTAACTTAACCTTTACATGGAAAGTATATAAACAACTTTATTAAAATATGTACATAGCAAGGAAAAAACTCTGCAATGTTTTAAA
This sequence comes from Mantis religiosa, assembly GCA_030765055.1. NCBI lineage: Eukaryota > Metazoa > Arthropoda > Insecta > Mantodea > Mantidae > Mantis > Mantis religiosa. The sequence goes on from JAUKNK010000264.1 coordinate 413,799, forward strand.
ATGCAACCAAAAATAATAAGGCTAATACAAATGACAATGGAAAATACAAAAGCCAAATTGAAAGTAATGAATAAAATGTTTCCAGAATTTGATTATGATGCAGGAGTAAGACAAGGTGATGGACTGTCTGCAACTCTATTCAACCTAGCCCTGCACAGAGCAATAGAAAAACTTGATTCTAAACATACGATATTATTTAAGTCCAGTCAAATATGTGCATATGCAGATGACGTAGTGATCGTGACAAGAGACAAAAAACGTTGGTTGAAGTTTATGAAGAGTTAGAAAGAATGTCAAAAGAAATAGGATTAGAAGTAAACGAGAAAAAAACTGAACACATAAAATGACAGCAGATAAAAGCAAAAGAATAATTTCAAATCTAGTAATCAGAGACAAAACATTTGAAGGAGTATCCAAATTTAGATATTTAGGAGCACTTGTAAACAATGATAATAATTCAAACGAGTGCATAAGAGAAAGAATCCAAAGTGGAAATGCAGCATATTATGCAAATTTATCACTATTAAAAATAGGTTTATTAGTAGAAAGACAAAATACAAGATTTATAAAACCCTGATAAGACCAATAGTAACATACGCTGCTGAAACTTGGAACCTAAACAATGCAGATGAAGAAATACTTCGAAGATTTGAAAGGAAAATTTTAAGACGAATCTTTGGACCTGTAAAAGATAAAGTTCAATGGAGAATAAGATATAATCATGAAATAGAAGAATTAATAAATAAGCAAGATATTGTGAAATTTATAAAAACACAAAGGATAAGATGGCTAGGGCATATACAGAGAATGACAGAGATAGAACGCCAAAAAAAATATTGAAAGGAAGATTGTATAATAGAAGAAAAAAAGGAAGACCGAGAACAAGGTGGTTAGATGATGTAATGGAAGACCTAAGAACGATCGGAATCAGAGGCTGGAAAAGTAAAGCGGAAGACAGAGATGTGTGGAGGAGGATCGTGCAGGAGGCCAAAGCCCACCAAGAGCTGTAGAGCCAGTAGAGAAGAAGATAGCAAGGAAAATGGGTGGTTCGGAATTTCTGGAACAGCAGAACTTCTCTTCATTGTGAATGACTCTAGGTTAACTTGTAAACCTAAGAGATAGACAAATTACAATCAAATAAATAATGTACAACCATTTAAAACACAACTTTTTCATGAGAAAAGAGGAGAATTTCAAAGCTCCTATTTGGTGACGAGCATTTAACAGCTTCCCTATGCTTTAGGCCTAATGTTTTCCGTTATTCTTATATTAGCTACAAGAAAATGTTAAGCAAATCCATTTCTGCAAATCTTAATCCTTAGTAATATGAAGTAAGATTTAATAAAAATTCTAGAACAGGAATTGGTAAGAGTAATGAAAGAGCAACATGTGTGTTTCAGGAACTCTTTGCAACTCTTCATTTTTAAAACGTTGTAGTATTTTAAAGTACCTTGTAGTCCATATTTCCAATACGTGTTTAACAATATCGTATTCATAACTTTCATATTGTTTATATCTGACCCTTTTGCGCCATTGTTGCCTTCGTGAAGATTGTGTGCACTTCATTAAACGAGGAAGAATGTACAGTTACATACAAACCATCCGGGAAAATAAAGATTTTGCAAGGTAGAAAACCAACCACAAGCGCCGCCTTTGTTGCCCAGATGAAGTAAACAAATGTCCTAGAAACGCCACAGCTAGAAGGAAGTATTTCACTTGTTTTATTTGCAGTCGCTTGAGTTAGTTGAGTTAACGCGTCTTTTGTTTAGTTATATTGTTATGCGGACTGGAATTAACTAGGCGTCCTACAGTATCGTATGTAGACACAAACCCGTTCGGGCCTCGGCATTAAGGGGAGTATGAACCCTGAATTGTGTTAGATGGCTATAAGGTGCAAGCTTGTCACAAATGCCTCACGTTCAAGAAGTCCTCAGTTCGAATCTTGGACAAGATAATCTACCTCTTAAACATCATTTCATTCACTGCCCTATACGACTTAACGTTGGAAGCTTTCACCTATCATGAAAGATGAATGTCTGGTACGAGGATCGGCTAGTAAATCCTGGGCCTCAAATGGAGATGGCACCACTGCGCCAGTATGACATATATCATATATTTTAACTCTATACTAGCTTGTATCCATAGGTACAAGTGTATAGCTTGTTTACTTCCTGAATAACGGCAATTTTAAACAACACAAGTGTAGAGGTTTCACGAAGAGGATTTGAAAAAAACGACTAGAGACTAAATACTTCCATTTGAAATACTTAACGCCTAAAGAAATCAAGGAAGAGATGTACAGTATATTGAAAGACTCTGCTCCTTCATATACAATAATTTAAAGGTTGGTTGTAGAGTTTAAAATGGGACGTACGAGTACTTGTGGTGAGTCTCGCTCTGGACGTCCTGTAGAAGTCACAACTACAGAGATCATTGAAAGACTCTGTCCTTTCGTATACAATGATTAAAAGGTTGGTTGTAGAGTTTAAAATGGGACGTACGAGTACTAGTGATGAGCCTCGCTCTGGACGTCCTGTAGAAGTCACAACTCCAGAGATCATTGAAAGACTCTGTCCTTTCGTATACAATGATTAAAAGGTTGGTTGTAGAGTTTAAAATGGGACGTACGAGCACTAGTGATGAGCCTCACTCTGGACGTCCTGTAGAAGTCACAACTCTAGAGATCATTGAAAGACTCTGTCCTTTCGTATACAATGATTAAAAGGTTGGTTGTAGAGTTTAAAATGGGACGTACGAGCACTAGTGATGAGCCTCACTCTGGACGTCCTGTAGAAGTCACAACTCCAGAGATCATTGAAAGACTCTGTCCTTTTCTATACAATGATTAAAAGGTTGGTTGTAGAGTTTAAAATGGGACGTACGAGCACTAGTGATGAGCCTCCCTCTGGACGTCCTGTAGAATTCACAACTCCAGAGATCATTGAAAGACTCTGTCCTTTCGTATACAATGAGTAAAGGTTGGTTATAGAGTTTAAAATGGGACGTACGAGCACTAGTGATGAGCCTCGCTCTGGACGTCCTGTAGAAGTCACAACTCCAGAGATCATTGAAAGACTCTGTCCTTTCGTATACAATGATTAAACGGTTGGTTGTAGAGTTTAAAATGGGACGTACGAGCACTAGTGATGAGCCTCGCTCTGGACGTCCTGTAGAAGTCACAACTCCAGAGATCATTGAAAGACTCTGTCCTTTTCTATACAATAATTAAAAGGTTGGTTGTAGAGTTTAAAATGGGACGTACGAGCACTAGTGATGAGCCTCGCTCTGGACGTCCTGTAGAATTCACAACTCCAGAGATCGTTGAAAGACTCTGTCCTTTCGTATACAATAATTAAGAGGTTGGTTGTAGAGTTTAAAATGGGACGTACGAGTACTAGTGATGAGCCTCGCTCTGGACCTCCTGTGGAAGTCACAACTCCAGAGATCGTTGAAAGACTCTGTCTCTTCATATATAATAATTAAAAGGTTGGTTGTAGAGTTTAAAATGGGACGTACGAGTACTAGTGATGAGCCTCGCTCTGGACGTCCTGTGGAAGTCACAACCCCAGAGATCGTTGAAAGACTCTGTCTCTTCATATATAATAATTAAAAGGTTGGTTGTGGAGTTTAAAATGGGACGTACAAGCACTAGTTATGAGCCTCGCTCTGGACGTCCTGTCGAAGTCACAACTCCGGAGATCTTTGAAAAAATTCATCCTTTAGTACTGGAAGACCACAGATTAGAGTTGTTTGAGATAGCAGAGCTTTTTTTGTGTGTTTCATTTACGTCCTCCAACGTTAAGTCATATCGGACGATGAAATGATGCTCAAATGAGCCCAGGGTCCATAGAGCTTAGAGCTGCTAACATTCGTCTTTCAGGATAAGGGAAAAATCCGGAAAAATCTTATCCAGGTAACTCACCCTGACTGAGATTTGAGCACGGAACCTCTTGAACGTGAGGCAAACATACTAGCATTCACGCTAATGAGGCGGGGAATAACAGAGGCTCTAAACATATAAAATATGTGCAGGTATTATTTTAAGTAATGTTTTGCATTTTCACAAACATAGGTGCCACGCTTGTTGACCTCTGATGAAAAGTTGCAGAGAAAAGCTGTTTCTGTTCAGAATTTGAAGCTCTGCTGTAAAATTCCTAGTGAATTTTTGAGAAGGCTTAACACCATGAGTGAAACTTGGATACATCACTATACTCCAGAAAGTAAATCACAGTCAGAACAGTAGACTGCGTCATCTGAACTAACTGCAAAAGAGGCAAAATTCAATTTTGTCAGCTAACAAGGTTGTGGCGAGTGTTTTTCCCGGATGCAGAGAAAATTATTTTTATTGATTATTTGGAAGAAGGCAAAGTATACTTTTGAGTACTACGGCAGCTCACTGCAACGTTTGAGTAATGAGGTGAAAAGAAAAAAATCTCAGTAGGCAAAGAAAAGTATCTTGTTTCTCCACGACAACGCTCCGGCTCATCATTCAGTCATTGCAATGGGAAAAATGTTAGAACATCGATATGACAAAGGTATTCATTTGTCTTTCTGTTGATTACGTTGAGCAATATATATATAGCCCGGGACTTACAAATTGACCCTCGTTAGACTAAGCTCTATGGAACCTAGAATCCTTTGAACTTCAGTTCATTCATCGTCCGATATGACTTAACGTTGAAGGAAATTAATTGTTCTTTCACACTGGCCATATGTAGGCTAAACGATGGAAAGATACAGTCAAACTGAAAAATTCAATGCCATAGCCGGGGTTTGAACCACAGATCTCCTGGTTGCTGTCATATGGGCACGTTGACCATAGTAGCTCAGTGGTTAGAGCAGCTGGACGGCAACCAGAAGATCCGTGGTTCAAATCCCGGCTACGGCATTGAATTTTTCGGTCTGACTCTCTTTTTGCATAGTTTAGCCTACACACGGCTAGTGTGAAAGAATAATTAATTTTCATTAATTTTACCTAATAGTGCTCTGAACTATAAAGCCGGGGACTTAAAATACTTACAGCATAGTAAGTCGCCATTAAGGTAGCTGTCTCAGGTGTTTATGAGAACTCCTAGTGGTTTACCGGGAAAAGCACGAGTCAGTTGGAGAATTTAATGTCCTACCCGGGTCTTAAAGTACTTACAGCATAGTAAGTCGTCATTAAAATAGTTGTCTCATGTGTTTATGAGAACTCCTAGTGGTTTACCGGGAAAAGCACGAGTCAGTTGGAGAATTTAATGTCCTACCCGGGTCTTAAAGTACTTACAGCATAGTAAGTCGTCATTAAGGTAGTTGCCTCATGAGTTTATGAGAACTCCTAGTGGTTTACCGGGAAAAACACGAGTCAGTTGGAGAATTTAATGTCCTACCCGGGTCTTAAAGTACTTACAGCATAGTAAGTCGTCATTAAAGTAGTTGTCTCAGGTGTTTATGAGAACTCCTAGTGGTTTACCGGGAAAAACACGAGTCAGTTGGAGAATTTAATGTCATACCCGGGTCTTAAAGTACTTACAGAATAGTAAGTCGTCATTAAAGTAGTTGTCTCAGGTGTTTATGAGAACTCCTAGTGGTTTACCGGGAAAAACACGAGTCAGTTGGAGAATTTAATGTCATACCCGGGTCTTAAAGTACTTACAGCATAGTAAGTCGCCATTAAGGTAGCTGTCTCATGTGTTTATGAGAACTCCTAGTGGTTTACCGCGAAAAGCACGAGTCAGTTGGAGAATTTAATGTCATACCCGGGTCTTAAAGTACTTACAGCAAAGAAAGTCGCCATTAAGGTAGCTGTCTCAGGTGTTTATGAGAACTCCTAGTGGTTTACCGGGAAAAGCACGAGTCAGTTGGAGAATTTAATGTCATACCCGGGTCTTAAAGTACTTACAGCATAGTAAGTCGCCATTAAGGTAGTTGTCTCAGGTGTTTATGAGAACTCCTAGTGGTTTGCCGGTAAAAACACGAGTCAGTTGGAGAATTTAATGTCATACCCGGGTCTTAAAGTACTTACAGCATAGTAAGTCGTCATTAAGGTAGTTGTCTCATGTGTTTACGAGAACTCCTAGTGGTTTACCGGGATAAACACGAGTCAGTTAGAGAGTTTAATGTCATACCCGGGTCTTAAAGTACTTACAGCTTAGTAAGTCGTCATTAAGGTAGTTGTCTCATGTGTTTATGAGAACTCTTAAGTGGTTTAGCGGAAAAAACACGAGTCAGTTGGAGAATTTAATGTCATATCGGCACATTGGCCATAGTAGCTCAAGAGTTAGAGCGGCTGGATGACAACCAGAAGATCCGTGGTTCAAATCCCGGCTATGGGATTGAAGTTTTCAGTCTGACTATCTTTCCATCCTTTAGCCTACACTCGACTAACAATTAATTTCCATTAATTGACCTATTAGTAGTTAACTATAACGTCCGGGCCTTAATGTACTTACAGCATAGTAAGTCGCCATTAAGGTAGCTGTCCAATGTGTTTATGAGAACTCCTAGTGGTTTACCGGGAAGAACACGAGTCAGTTGGAGAATTTAATGTCCTGTCGGTACGTTGGCCACAGTAGCTCAGGTGTTAGAGCGGCTGGATGGCAACCAGAAGATCCGTGGTTCATAGTCCGGCTATGGCATTGAATTTTTCAGTCTGACTCTGTCTTTCCTTAACATTGGAGGCTTTCTCTTATCCTGAAAAATAAATGTCCGGTGGCCTTACCTATATGTAGCCTGTATTCATTTGAAAGTCATTTCATTCCTCGTACGATATTGCTTAATATTTGAAGTTTTATTTTATCCTAAAAGATCAGTGTCACGTAAGTTTAATCTGTATGAACCCTGGACTGTTTAGAAGATCACTTCATTCATCGTGCGATATGACTTAACATTGTAGATTTTCCGTTATCCTGAAAGATGAGTGTCACTTAGCTTAAGCTCTATGAATCCTGGACTCTTTTGAACATCATTTATTCATCGTCCGATATGATTGTAACTTTATAGGTTTTCCCATACTCTGAAATATGAACGTGAGGTATGTCCAAGCTCTATGTACCCTGTACTCATTTTAACATCATCTTATTTACCATCTGTTATGACGTAACCAGTCAAAGGTATATTTAATCTTTAAAAATATATTTAGAAAATGGTTTTTAGGTTCTTTGTTTTAATGTAGTAGGAGACATTTTCTTATGCTTCTGTATTATTAATAATTAGCTAGATAAGTTTATTTTGGTTGTTAATTATTTAATCTGAAACAACAATAAAACAAAACTAATTAAACTATGAGTGGGCAGCAATTTAATTGCGTTATATATCCATTCTTTGTTGCACATAAGAGAAAACAACCAGGTAGTTAATTTAATTTAAATAATAATTTTGATTGTCAACGGAGGAACAAATGTTTCAATAAGCCTCTAACAAAGTATTTTAGGACATTGTTTGTGTCTACTTTATTGGTATTTTGACGAAAATAAGAATACAATTGTAAGCGCATTTTGATACAGAGTGAAGGCCAGATACCGTCTATGAGGCAATGACATTTATGTTAATCAGTTAAATGTCTTCAACTCCTATGCCATATTAGCAGTCCAGTTTGGAACATCGGTGGTAGAACTTGGGCTACACGGACATTATGGCGGTTTCCGTGACCGAGCTCGCTAAGGCGCTTAGCTTTGGGGTCATATGCCGCAGGAGAATGCAGGTTCTGATCCCGCCTTGGGCATGTATTTGCGGCCGTATGTCCTGCTTGTATGCGGGTGTACCATTGCACATGAACATGGAAGGGGGAAGTGATGGAAGGAAAACATCATAGAGAAAACCAGATACAACTTAACGTTTAAGCGGGGAAGTAATTCAAATTTGTATTGTTTGTATAATTTGAGTTACAAGCTATTTTTGCCGTATAAATTGTAGCATTTCTGTTGTTCAGCTAATTGTGTTCAGTTATTACTTTGATTGAAATGTACGATTTTTATATTTCTATTTATTTCTATACATTGTATAAATTATGTATAAATTGTGTGTATTAGACATTAAAAATTTGAACTTGTAAAGAACTTTCTCTCATTAATTTGTTTTAAGAACCACGTAGCATATATCATATCTTATAAAACAGGCATGTGACCTGGGTAATTCGTAAGCGTTGCCCGTTGCTTCAGACTTTCTGGAGAGTGGCTGTCACGAATTGATTTTAATAACTGAATTGTTATCAAAGTACGAGAGAGAGGGAAATATTAATAACGAGTGGCAACAGTGAGCATGCAAACGCACTGCATTCGCTATATACCAGAACGTTACCATTTAAGCCACACAAGGGCTTTCAATAAGGAATGATCACTTTTTTTTTTCTTTTTTCACAACGTACCTTTACTCATCCTCATAATTTTGGTGGTCCTTCTCAAAATAGTTTCCCCTGAATGCGATGCTCTAGTCCCAGGTTTCTGTCAGTCCTCGAAGACATGCTGGAAACCATTATTTGAGAGATCCTTCAAAATCGCCTCCGCAGCCTTCTCCACTGCTTCTGAAGATGGATAATGCCTCCCACGAAGGCGTTTCTTCAAGTAAGGGAATAGAAAAAAGTCACATGGCGCTAAATCCGGACTATAGGATGCACTTCACGTTGATTTTTCCAAGATATTCAGCAACATTGACAATATGCGGCCACGCATTATCATGGTGCAGCATCCAGTCTGCTTCACAGAAATGTGATCTTTTGCGCCTGATATGGACTTGCAATGTTTTCAGGACATCCCTGTAGTACTGTCCAGTTACTGATGTGAGTGCAGGTACAACATGCTGATAAACCATTCCATGAATATCAAAGAATGAGATGACCATAACTTTCCCAGCAGAAGCAACGACGTTTGCCCTTTGGGGGCTGGTGATGAAGGAGATTTCCACACTGAGCTTTGCTGTTTCCTCTCACGATCAAAATGATGTGGCCAAGTTTCGTCAGCAGTGATTACGTTTGAAAGAAACTCTGGATCTTCCTCTAACATCAACCTTAACTGCATGCAGACCTGCATGAGGATGTCCTTTTGTGGGGGAAGCAACAGTCTTGGAACCCATCGCGCACAAACACGTCTCATGTGTAATGTTTCTGTCACCAACGTGTGGGTGGGACCCAATTAAATGTTCAGTGCTTCAGACAGTGATCTTAAGGTAATTCGTCGATCCTCTCTCACAGTGGCAGCAGCAGTGTTGATGTGTTCTTCCGTAAGAACCCATGGGAATCGGGTACGTCTCCGGACAGGGTTGAGGGAAGCCATTAATATTCCCGGGTACTAGTCTGCAGAGCTAGTAGGTGTACTAGATCTCCATGCGGCACCACCGAGGTCATATCGGTAGCCTTCACCTTTGGTGTTGGCGTGCATAAGTGGCGTTTCCACTTCATCCCGAATTGTGTCCTTGAACCAGATGGGGTTCTTGTAACCCAGGTCTTGCCCTTTGGAAAGCCCCACGGAGGATGCCGAGCGCCCTTTGGGACAGCTCGGATACTCCGTGGTTTTAAGAGCCGCAGGTCTTAGTCCTACGGGTCCAGGACTGATGGGAGTAGACCCTCTGGACTCAACAACAACTGTTCTTCCGTAAGAGCAGTAACTGGAGCACCGGGTCCACCTTACTTTAAAATTGATTGTCTCCCCTGTTTAAACATTTTAAACCACCTTCGAGCTGTGATGTAGGGAACAACAGACTCTCCATAGGCCTCCTGTAACATTATATAGGCCTCAACTGAAGATTTGTTGAGACGAAAGCAGAATTTCAAAGCCGCATATTGTTCCTCGCGTGTTACCTCCATTGCAGCGGTAGGCGATACTGAACATGTCTGAACTTGTCTGGTTCTCACAGGCGAGAACCAGGAGTAGCAACAATGAAACTACTATGGCGTATTTGTTTCACATTAAGCTAACAGAATATAATAAGTTTGAATTTTAATGCAAAAAATAATTACCATAAAATTTATGATCACTCTTTATTGAACAGCCCTCATAATAATCACTTTACTAGATCTTCTAGTAAAATTACAAGTTTACTTTATATTTGTAGAAGAAATTAGATGGGTTTTTGAATCCAGCAAATCTTTACTCTGTGACTTACTAGGTTCTAAGGAGCTTTTTGGCTTTTTAAATTTCAGAACTGTCATTAGAGTTCATTTAGACGCGGTACTGTGGTTTCTGAAGTTCCAAATGCCTGGCTTCAACGGAATTTCCTCTACTTATGTAAGTATATAGCAGTGACTACAAAAATATTGCATGACACATGTGATTACGGAAATTTTCTTCTTAGTCTGTTATATTGTTATATTGTAAGTAGTACTTCAGCCTACATTATTCCTTTGTATGTAAAATTGTCTTTAATTTTTAAATGACATTAAGAATTTATATTAGAAGGCCATAAATTTGAAATAATTGCATAAGTGAAATGCTATTATGAATGTCAGCTTGTGTGATTCAAGGAAACTGACTTAAAACAGGAAGGATGGAATCAAATAGCAAATATAAATACGGAATACAACAATTGATTTTATTCCCAGAGAAAAAGCTCTCTCGTCTCTTTGGAGGAGTATCTACTAGGGAGTACTTCCTTGCTTGAATAGAAGCTTTGATGAGGGATAGTGTTGGTCAAATGACCTCCCATTTCTGTGACAAAACGTTCCTTGAGATGATTTATCCTTCTTTTTACCTTCCTTTCTTCAGACAGAGCTCTTCTCCTCGAGATGGTACTGTATAGACGTTGTATAGTGTTGCATATTACAGTAAAAAGTGTCCTTTACTCGTACAGAGCAACCACAGATGCAGACGTAAGTATTCAAACGTAAATATATTTATTACCTTTATTATTTTAAAGCTACGTAGAGTAAGCATACGTAAATGCAACTGGTACAAAATAAACTTGAGTCTTCCATTAATCATACACAGTCATAAATAGCAATTGAAACTAATTTGCACTACAAAGAGAAATAAAACGGTTACCTTACATCTGGACATAAATATTTACTTATTCCCTTTCTTTGAATTACTGCTGATAATCGTTTGGGCATTGTTTAGTGACTGCGGAGTCCATATCCCTCCACTCTGTTTGAAGAAGTTCTTTCAGATGTTCCTTGCTTCTGATGTGATGCTTCCTCACACTCCTCCAGTTCCTTCCAGATGTTCTCTATGGGATTTAAATCTGCAGATTGGAGCGGTGTCTTCAAAGTGTGAGGAATGTTGTACACGATCCAAAGCCTTAAAATTTCAGCAGTATACTTCGGATCATTGTCCTGCTGGAAGTAATAATCGTGACTTAATCCCAGTTTCTCTGCACTCTTTTAAGATTGTGTTCAAGAATCCTCTTGTATTCAAATTACTCCATAATTCCATCTATGAACACCAGTTCCCCAAAGTCAGATGAAGCTATACATCACCATACCATCACACTACTGCCACCAAGTTTCACTGTAGCTACCATGTTCTTAGGTTCCCATTCTGTATTTGGCAGTCTCCACACTTTAAGACGTCCATCACTCTTGTATAAGCAGAATTTGCTCTCGTCCGACTAGAGAACATTTTCCCAGAATTCTGTTGGTTTCACCACATACTGTTTAGCAAATTCTATACGCTTTTTCTTATTCACCTTATTAACATATGGTTTCTCCCTAAGTACGCGGGAAATATACCCAGTACTATTTAAAACCCTTTCAACTGTTCTGGTGTGAACCACAGTGCCAGGATATTGCTCAAGACATCCTCTAATCTCAGATGCAGTGACTCTCGGATTCTGCTTCACCATTTTTATTATTTGTATCCTGTCTCTGGTAGTGAGCTGAGAAGGAGCGCTATTTCTACAACAGTATTTGCTGTTTGAAGCGTTGAATTATGCAGAACACTGTAGTTTTGCTTCTGATAATGGTTTTGGCTATTTGAGAGGGATTTGTTTTGTTTGTACATATTTATCATGATACTCCTCTCTGCCACCGTTGTCTCCATACCTTTTCGACCCATATTACCTGTGAGTTCACAATCGGCTCAATAACTCTGAGCACACTGTCTGGAAACATAGCATAAACACAACTACTATGTGGTAGGGGCGTGAGGGTACGTCCAACCTCCTTTCTCTCTGTTCGACTGGGTACTTATATCCTCCAATGATAGGGAGAATAGAATAAATACAGTACAGATTGTGTAATAAATACATGCAAAGTAATATTTTAAATATCGTCTCCGAGACCTAAAAGGTTAATGTTCACATGTTTAACAATTTAAAGTACCAAATAAACATTACAGTACTTATAGTACGTGGAATGTTAAATGCTATATTATTTGCATACTTCTGTCGGCCTCTGTACATTTATTATTATTAAGTCCAGGCCTCAAATTACTTACACGTTGTAAGTCGCCATTAAGGTAGCTGTCTTATGTTTTTATGAGAACTCGTAAGTGGTTTATCGGGAAAAATAGGAGTCAGTTGGAGAATTTAATGTCATATCGGCACGTTGGCCATAGTAGCACAATGGTATTGCGGCTGGACGGAAACCAGAAGATCCGTGATTCAAATCCCGGCTATGGCATTGAATTTTTTCAGTCTATCTTCTCAATATATAGACCAATTTGTCAAAACTGGAAGAGAAGCCATAGCATGGATGAGAGGAGTAATATTTTATCTAAAACTGTTGAGAAGTAATCAGGTAGGGATATGTGAATTTTGTAGAGATGAAGAGAGCACTGTTCATTACCTGGTACAATGAATGGAGTTAACAAATTACAGGAGAAAAATATGGGATAAGAAATGGGACAGTGTAAGTTAAGAGGTAGTGGCTTTAGGCATGTTATCAAGGATGGGAGAAAAAATAGATGTATAGGAGAATTTTTACATAAGTTAAGTGAAAAGTGGATTAGGGTAAAAGAAGCCAAAAAAGCTGGCCCCGTAGCTCAATTGGTAGAGCACCTGCTTGCCGTTTTAGGGGTCCCAGGTTCTATTCCCGGCAGCGGGGGTGGGGATTTTTCTCCGGTCAATATAATTCCTCATCTTCCCCAGAATCTGGAAGTATGAATGAGAGTGTGAATGTGTACGCGATCTAATGACTACAACCCAACGAATACAAGTTAACACCTTCGATATGTTCCAAAGGAGAACGGCCCCCGATATGACCATTGGAGTTAAAGCTTTCTCCGACCAAGATAATTCCTCATCTTCCCCAGAGTCTGGAAGTATGAATGAGAGTGTGAATGTGTACGTGATCTAATGATTAAAACCCAACGAATACGAGTTAACACCTTCGATATGTTCCAAAGGAGAACGGCCGTCGATATGACCATTGCAGTTAAAGGCTTTCTCCGACCAAGATAATTCCTCAACTTCCCCAGAGTCTGGAAGTATCAATGAGAGTGAGAATGTGTACGTGATCAAATGATTAAAATCCAACAAATACGAGTTAACACCTTCGATATGTTCCAAAGGAGAATGACACCGATAGGGCCATTGGAGTTAAAGACGGGCTATAAATGGAATAAAAAAGAGAAAGAAAAAAGAAACGAAGCGAAGGTCAAGAAGAAATGACATCAAACTCCTCAAAATAACCAAATGCTAATGACCAGGGTACAGATATCAAATATCAAGTATTGTAACATTTTCTTTACCATGAATTCTAATAGCGAAACTTGACACTATTTTGCCGTTAACAGCTGAAACTGTGGGCGGGCTGCAAAAGGAGAATGGTTGCTAGTTTCTGCCCGTCATGCAATTGTTTGATTGACAGCGGACTGTGGTTTGGGCAGCACACAGTACATTCAGCGTTGCTAAAGGAGGCGGCACTCTCCACAGCAAGGCAAAACCGCACGTTGTTGTAGGCTTATTTTAACTCCCCCTTTGACCAACTAAAATGAATTCCTGTTTGTGAGTCTGGCGCGGGCATAAACTGCTTGCGATGCACCTGGAAGAAAATTGTATATCCCAAGTGTAACCGCTTAAAATATCCTCATGTTGCTATTACTTCTTTTGTCGTTAAACGACAACAAAACGCCAGCTGTTTAACAGAAACCAAACCTGAAATTTGAAAATGCTCTTAGCCTTTTTTTTTTTGTACTATGTACTTCCTAGGCAAAGTAAAACACTGTGTTGCGTGGAAGAATCATTTAATCATTCAAGAAGTCCGAGTTTGCATCTCGGGTATGAGAAGTTACCTGTATAAGGTGTTATTCGCGTTTTCCCTTATCCTGAAAGACGAATGTCTTGTAACTCTAAGCTCTATGCACCCTGTACTCATTTGAGGCCGCGCCGTGGCTCAGTGGTTAGACCGTTTGACTCTCACCAAGGCGGCCCGGGTTCGATCCCAGGCGACCGCAAAGTGAGATTGGTGGTGGACAACACGGCGCTGGAGCGGGTTTTCTCCGGGATCTCCGGTTGCCCCCGCCATCTCATTCCACCGGTTCTCCACCTTCATCTAACGTATCATCAGTGTTATCGCCTACGGTGCCGTATGTAGTGAAAGCGGGCGTTAAACACTACACGTTTTCATGTACTCATTTAAACATCATTTCATTCATCGTCCGATATGACTTAACGTTAGAGGTTTTCTCTTACACAGAGAGGTGAATGTCTTAAAACTTTAAGCTCTATGTACCCTGTACTCATTTGAACATCATTTCATTCATCGTCCGATATGACTTAATGTTTGGGGCGGACGTAAATTACAAAAAACAAAAAAAAAAAAAAAAAAAAAAAAAAAAAGACTTAATGTTGGAGGTTTTCTCTTATCCTGAAAGACGAATGTCTGATAACTCTAAGCTCTATGTACTCTGTACTCATTTGAAGATAATTTCATTTATCGTCCGATATGACTAAACGTTGAAGGTTTTCCCTTATCCTGAAAGATATATGTGTGGTAACTCTAAGCTCTATGTACCCTGTACTCATTTGAACATTATTTCATTCGTCGTCCGATATGACTTAACGTTGGAGGTTTTCTCTTATCCTGAAGGTTGAATGTCTGGTAACTCTAAGCTCTATGTACCATGTACTCATTTAAACATCATTTCATTCATCGTCCGATATGACTTAATGTTGGAGGGCTTCTCTTATCCTGAAAGATGAATGTCTGGTTACTCTAAGCTCTATGTGCCCTGTACTCATTTGAACATCATTTCATTCCTCGTCCGATATGACTTATCGTTGGAGGGCTTCTCTTATCCTGAAAGATGAATGTCTGGTTACTCTAAGCTCTATGTGCCCTGTACTCATTTGAACATCATTTCATTCCTCGTCCGATATGACTTAACGTTGGAGGTTTTCCTTTATCCTGAAAGATGAATGCCTTTTCATCCTGGTGAACTGGTAACTGTAAGCTCTATGTATCCTACACTCATATGAACATAATATCATTCATCGTCCGATATGCCTTAACTTTGGAGGTTATCTTGAAATATGAATGTCTGGTAACTCTAAGCTCTATGTATTCTGTAGTCATTTGAACTTCATTTCTTTCATCGTCGGATAAGTGATAACTTTGAAGGCCGTAAAGTAAATATATATATATATATATATATATATATATATATATATATATATATATATATATATATATATATATATATATATATATATGTATAGCAATAATATCTTGATCAACATTAGATTGAGGTATAGGTGTTCTTAAGAATGGTTTGTGCCAGAATAGAAAAGGTTATGTGAGTGTTACATATCATATTGTTTTCGTCTAATTTTGAAGACTTCACAATAATTAGTATATCTCAAGGCTTATACAGGATTAATTTGTGTTATAGTATAATGATTTATTGGCAATATGATCAAAAATCTGTAAAGGATTTTTTAAGTGATAAACGTATCCAGCAATTTGATTAAGTTGAGATGTTTTTGTTTTATATAGCATTTACTAATTTTTATCATAAATATTTTGATATTTGTCTAAAAAAATTCTTGTGATTTTTTGTGTATATTTTGAGTGCTTCTGTTATTATTTATGTTCAATTTTAAATGCATATACTCTATGAAATTGGCGTGTTTGGATGTACAGTAAAACTTCCTTCTCCCGGAAGTCTGATACCCCTCATTTGTTTTGAAAACCTAAAAAGTTGTTTAGCACAGTAAATGAAGACTTGTTTGACAGACAACTTACTTCTCTCAGTAGGTACATTATCCAAGTTCTCTTGCGAGCGGGCGAATTCAAAGTACTCCCCCCACCTGTCTTGAACCAAGTTGGAAGAGTAACTTTGATAAAGTGATGGAAAAAAATTGTGGACTGCTTTGTGTGACTTGCCATAAAACAAGATTGACGTAGATTTTAAAATATAGATGGCTGTTTTTATGTTGATGTAGAGGAAATTGACAATGGCAGATGTTATAACCTGATTACAGAGAATTGCATTATTGCATCATGCAGTGTTACTCAAAATGAAAATGAAGAGTGTTCAAATTCAGACAATGTTGATGAACCAGCTGTGGCCATGACCCACAGACAAGCAGTAATGAAAGTACAGAAGCTGATGCTTTATTTCGAGAGTCAAACCGAAAAATTGACAAATGAACTTCTAATGCTAAAGCGGATGTGAGATCACGCTGCTCGTAAGCGAAACACATACTGAGAGAGCAGACGCTCGCTGTGTTTTTGCTACCAACTAGTTTGTAGCTATATTGTGTGCAGTGTAAATACATAGCTATTAAAATCTTCGAAAAAGTTAGAGACATATGGAAATGCGCCGTACTGCAGACTCCAGTGATTCCTAAGCTTGCTCCTCTTACGAGCGCTGCCGAAAGAGAAACACGCATCACACACGCCTGAACTGAGAACATTATCTCATTAATTACTCCCGGATATTAGTATTTCAAAATGGCAGATGTCTATCTCATAAGGAAGAATTTTATTTTCTGATCATGACCAGAATGCAAACGATGCTCGTTTTATCTTTCATATGCTTATGGCTACCCAACATCCATCCATTCAATACAGATAAGCTTGAAAAACAGCTACTTTCCTTCATCACAGCACATATCTCAAGCATAAATAAACAGTTCACCTACTGCACGCAGTTTCAAACAGAACTAGTTAATGTTCAGCTCGTTTTCAGAGTAGGGTTTGTTATTTAGTGAACGGCATCGTTAAGTCGTGAGTCGAATTCCAGCTGAAATATTGTCATTATTTTAAATGATGAGGATATGATGGTATGATGATGATTACTATTGCTAATATTATTATTATTATTATTATTATTATTATTATTATTATTATTATTATTATTATTATTATTATTATTATTATTATTATTATTATTATTATTATTATTATTATTATTATTATTATTATTATTATTATTATTATTATTATTATTATTATTATTATTATTATTATTATTATTATTATTATTATTATTATTATTATTATTATTATTATTATTATTATTATTATTATTATTATTATTATTATTATAATTATTATTATTATTATTATTATAATTATTATTATTATTATTATAATTATTATTATTATAATTATAATTATTATTATTATAATTATTATTATTATTATTATAATTATAATTATTATTATTATTATAATTATAATTATTATTATTATTATAATTATAATTATTATTATTATTATTATTATAATTATTATTATTATTATAATTATTATTATTATTATAATTATTATTATTATTATAATTATTATTATTATTATAATTATTATTATTATTATAATTATTATTATTATTATAATTATTATTATTATTATAATTATTATTATTATTATTATTATTATTATTATTATTATTATTATTATTATTATTATTATTATTATTATTATTATTATAATTATTATTATTATTATTATAATTATTATTATTATTATTATAATTATTATTATTATTATTATTATTATTATTATTATTATTATTATTATTATTATTATTATTATTATTATTATTATTATTATTATTATTATTATTATTATTATTATTATTATTATTATTATTATTATTATTATTATTATTATTATTATTATTATTATTATTATTATTATTATTATTATTATTATTATTATTATTATTATTATTATTATTATTATTATTATTATTATTATTATTATTATTATTATTATTATTATTATTATTATTATTATTATTATTATTATTATTATTATTATTATTATTATTATTATTATTATTATTATTATTATTATTATTATTATTATTATTATTATTATTATTATTATTATTATTATTATAATTATTATTATTATTATTATTATAATTATTATTATTATGATGATGATGATGATGATGATGACGGCGGTGGCGGTTATTATTATTATATTTTTATTTTTTATATTACTATTATTATTACTATTATTGTTGTTGATATTATTATTATTGTTTTATATTTTTTTATTTTTTTATTATAATTAATATTATTATTAGGGAGCGTATATATAGGCACTAAAAATTTGCTAAGTGAACATTTAGAAATACACAATATTAGTAAAATGTCTCCTAAAATACACTATAAAAAATTACAATCATCGCAACATATACTGGAACAAATTCGCTAAACACATACTATTTTCGGTTCCCTAGACGAAATAGTTCTACATATATTCCACATTTCATAAATGGCTCCACAGCAAGTTAAAATAACAGATATTGTCATATAATTAAGATGCATATAAATCCACTTCACTAAGTAAGAACCATAATGTGCAGAAAGGTGTGAACTATCTACGTCAGGAAA
>JAUKNK010000264.1:437500-480000 GCA_030765055.1 Mantis religiosa
ACAATTACAAAATAAGACTACAATACCGGAAACCGATACTTAATGTACTGGTAACCAGTACATTTAAAACTTATTACTGATAAAAAACCTTCTTAAAAACTTACAAAGCATTTAACCAAAAACTTATATAAAAATAATTCATAAAATTTACATTACAACAATCACAAAATTTACAGATTTTTAACTCCAAATTCTTTAAACAAATTAAAATACATTATATCAATTTATACAAACAAACAAATTCAATTATTATTTTTAATTCTACAACAATCAATATTTTTTTCAAATCTACTTTATATCAAATAAAATATAAATTTCAAATTAAAAAATAACAATACAATTCAAACATATTAAACAAACAATAATTATACATTCAATAACTTTCATATATTTCAAAATTAAACCATTACAATAACCTTCAAACAACCAGACCAAACAATTCAATTTAATTTATTTCATCTATTTATAATTTAATTTTTTTTTACCTTATTAAGACAAAAATATCAAATTAACATTATACCAAAACACATTTCAACTATTAAATCTCCTAAATCTTCAACATAGTTATATATATATAAATTCCTATTCTATAATTTCTCAAAAGACACTTTCTCAAAATTTAACAATCCTCATTTTACACCAAATTTAAATAAAATAACATCTCCATAATTTATCAATTCAACTCCTTAAATCCATTTTTCCAAATATCCACTTCTTAAAATAATTCATTCAAATCCTCCTTCATCTTTCACTCAAATTATCCATAATAATAATCCATAACTCAATTCACCAATATCCTTCACTACAAAACAACCATCCAAAAAAAAAAAAAAAAAAAAAAACTTTACTCATCCATTACTACACCACATTATTACTTACAACACTTCTCTCATCATCTTACACCGGGGAAGGAAAATCCCTCCCTAAACTAAACCACAAATAAACTTCATCATTCACTTTAAACACCACGGGGAGGGGCAAAGCCCCTCCCCAATCACTATACACATACTTTTCCGCTGGTGTTTGTGATCCGAATGGGTGAAGATGTCCCTGGAAGCTGGGACAAGTGTCCCCCCCTCCCCATCAACAGCCGTTAAGTGATTCCTTCCAGGGCAGAACAATTATATTTAATATGAACAAGCTTTCACGAAAGCTCTCCAATCCAGGATGTAAGGTAACTGTAGATTTTTCCAAACCCCAGGCTTTAACTCTGTAAGATTGTGTGTAAGTGAGTGAGTGAGTGTGTGGTGTTTTAGGTAGTGTACACACAGTGTCACGAGTTTGTAGTGAAGCAGCTTCATCCTTAGAAAAAGTGAGCGTAGCTGTGTTTCAATCTCCGGGAAAGATCCATGAAGTCGGAAAGCGAGTTACTGGATTGTAAACCGTACTTGATGTTCCACTGCTGTGACTGTGTCAAGGTAAGATCTTAATGTTTTAGGAATATTTATGCCCGATTTCACCAACAAATGTTAAGACTTAACACGAGCTTAGCAATAGTTAGAACAAAAATTGCATTTCACCAACAAGTGTTAGGGTAACACACGTGTTAAATCTCATTTTAAACTAACAAGCAAAATTTCTGATTTTAAGTCCTTAACAATTGTAAATAGTCAAGATGGCGAGCATGAACTCAGCTGTTGAAGTCGATTTGCTATATTTAAGGCCGTCTAAATGGCATTCGTAATAGAGTACGGCCTATGAGGAGAAATGATTTTGAGGGACTATCCGAAGAAAATTGTTTTACGGAGGTATAGACTGTCGAAATAAGTTGTTATGAAGGTTACTGCGGAAGTACAAGAGAGGTTAGAACATGCATCGAAAGGAATACGGCGATCTCGCCTTTGCTTCAAGAATTAATAACTTTGCTATTTTATAATTCACTGAAATATGGGGATAATACATTGTCCACCTCCCGTCTTGAAACGTTCAAGTCACTTGTCACTTGTCCTTCTTCGCTCCTCGTTTTAAATTTACGTAATAATGAGTTAGAATATACATCGAAAGGAATAAGCCGATCTCACCTTTGCTTCATGTATTAATAACTTTGCGATTTTATAATTCACTGAATTATGTGGATAATATATTGTTCACCTCCCGTCTTGAAACGTTCAAGTCACTCGTCACTTGTCCTTCTTCGCTCCTCGTTTTAAATTTACGTAATAATGAGTTAGAATATACATCGAAAGGAATAAGCCGATCTCACCTTTGCTTCATGTATTAATAACTTTGCCATTTTATAATTCACTGAATTATGTGGATAATACATTGTCCACCTCCCGTCTTGAAACGTTCAAGTCACTCGTCACTTGTCCTTCTTCGCTCCTCGTTTTAAATTTACGTAATAATGAGTTAGAATATACATCGAAAGGAATAAGCCGATCTCACCTTTGCTTCATGTATTAATAACTTTGCGATTTTATAATTCACTGAATTATGTGGATAATATATTGTTCACCTCCCGTCTTGAAACGTTTAAGGCACTTGTCACTTGTCCTTCTTCGCTCCTCGTTTTAAATTTACGTAATAATGAGTTAGAATATACATCGAAAGGAATAAGCCGATCTCACCTTTGCTTCATGTATTAATAACTTTGCGATTTTATAATTCACTGAATTATGTGGATAATACATTGTCCACCTCCCGTCTTGAAACGTTCAAGTCACTCGTCACTTGTCCTTCTTCGCTCCTCGTTTTAAATTTACGTAACAATGAGTTAGAATATACATCGAAAGGAATAAGCCGATCTCACCTTTGCTTCATGTATTAATAACTTTGCGATTTTATAATTCACTGAATTATGTGGATAATATATTGTTCACCTCCCGTCTTGAAACGTTTAAGGCACTTGTCCTTCGCATCTCGTTTTAAATTTACGTAATACTGCCAAGTTGTTTGGTGCTTGTAGTAATGACACATGCATTTGAATTAAATTCGTTTCCAATATTTTCCCCGTGACATCTTTCTCTTTTACATTCACTGCATCCGTCCTCTTGTTTTCCACGATATCCTTACACTTCCTCACCATTTCAATTAACAATTCTTTCTGCGTCGATGGGAAATTTGTCTCACGGCTTTATTTATGATTTTGTTCATCCGCCATTTGTGCAGACAAAAATGAAAACAAAAGCGCATCTTGAGCGCATCGGAGTGCGTTCAGAAAATCATCCATAGCCTTCTATAGCTGTGATATTTACAAGTTTCTTGGCGTTAACACAGGTTTGTTAACATTTTAAGAAAACATGTTGGTGAAATGCAAGAAATTTAACTTTTTTTTTTTGCGCTGTGACAATTGTTACGTTACATTTTTTAACGTCGATTTTAACATCTGTTGGTGAAATCGGGCATTAATGTGTTGTTTATTTTCGGGCAAAATGGGCAGAACCTTCGCTGGCGTGTAAAACGTGCAATGCACAGAACCTCTGCCGCCTCGGTAGCGTAGATGGTAGCATGTCTGCCTCACATTCAAGCGGTCCCGTGTTCGAATCTCGGTGAGGGTCGGTATTACCTGGGTAAGGCTTTTTCTGGAACTTTCCCTTATCCTTAAAGACGAATGTCGGGTAGCTCTAAGCTCTATGTACCCCGGACTCATTTGAGCATCACTTCACCCATTTCATTCATCGAAATAAATAAATAAATAAATAAATAAATAAATAAATAAATAAATAAATAAATAAATAAATAAATAAATAAATAAATAAATAAATAAATAAATAAATAAATAAATAAATAAATAAATAAATAAATAAATAAATAAATAAATAAATAAATAAATAAATAAATAAATAAATAAATTGATTAAAAAATCAATCAATAATAAAATAAAGAAATTACAGAACCTCTGCGGTACACTTACTAAACTTGGTAACAGCGGTCCGCTTGAACATTGGCCAGCGTTCATATTACTTAACTTTTGCGAGCGGTATAGAGTACATATGAAGGCATGACCGGAAAAACGGGTTAACCCACATTTTTTAAAAATGGAGAAAACAAGTATTTTGTGAATGAGGCTGAAAGAAATTGTTAACATTATTTTATTTCATTTCTGAGAATGTGAGTCTCAAGAATACAGTATATATTATCAGGTTTATCCTTAATAGAACCCAAAACATGACTGATTTAATAACAATAAAAATAAAATAATGAAAATAAACTGAAAAGCTTTGTCAGCTTTTACTTAAGTTTTATTCCACATTACATTTTCCACTTTTATGTAAAAATAATAGGTGTGTCTTTTGGCATATTTATACATGGTACACTTTGGATTGTTCCACTTTTCAATAAGTATATCATTTTGGAAACTAGGTACAAGCTTTTTAGCTGTAGTCACGCTAATCAAAAAACGCATCATCAGTAATATTCTCAGAAGCTGTGGTCTCAGATTTAAGAGTTTTATAGTACTCATGATAAATTGATGGGATATAGATCATCAGATCTTGTAAGTGCTTTAACTTTTCAGGATTTATAGGTCTTGGACCATTGTATTTTGGAGGAAATGGTACATAGGTAAGGGATGGTTTGTCAAATATTATTTTCCTTCGAATGTCCAAAGTGTCGTAATCCTCAACCCTACCGTAAGTGTATATAAAATATAACTTAAAGGGGTGGTTTTTAAATACTTTCATGCATGTCACCTTGCTCAAGAGTACCTTTTTCCCAGATTCTGAAGCTGTACTTTGTCGAGAAGAGGCTTTGCCGAGATGTACATGTTAGTTGTTATTTTGAAAACATAAAATGTATTTTTTACAATGGTTTTTCTCACTAGCTCCATCCACTGATCTGGAACATAAATGTAAGCTGCTTGCCTCTTCATTTTCTCTATAAGGCCGAAGTCACGATCACAAGGCAAAAATGTATGACCAGGTACTAGTTCCGCCATTGTTTGTTTACATTCACAGTAGAGTTTACCAACATAACGCACTGTTGAAGCACTATGGTTTGTGGTAGTTATTACTTATGGAGTGGGCTAAATACCTGTCTGTTTTCCATGTATCGCTTTATTCTTATAATTAAAAGTATGCTGGTTTCATAAAATAAAATGATAGTTAATCTGAAAGGATACAATCATTTAAAACTTTTGCAGCTCTGTTGGTTATCCTGTTCATAAGTCAGTTACCATGAGTGCCACTAGATGACAGGCACAGAGCATGAACAAGTTAACCCGTTTTTGACATTATATGAAAAGGATGTCACGAAACGCATCAACTGCACCTCTCTCTCTCTCTATTTAGCGTTATATGATTGCTGGAGGATAGACCAACACTAGAAAAGGTAACAGTTGCGGCAACAGAGGGCACCACTTATCGCAATTTTCTTTTTATTTTGAGGGTAAACCCATTTTTCCGGGCATTTTTTCATATAGTGATGTTTTGGGGGGGGGGGGGGGAATTGTTACCCAATAAAATTATTTCGGCAATTTTTTAACGTTTTTCCGTTATTCTCTGAATACCGGGGTTTTCATTAACTCGGTTTGACCCTGGTCTCAGTGGATCCGGGTAAACAAGTTCTACTGCATGTATATATTTGAGAAAGACTGGTCAGGAAACAATATTTTATATGGCCTGTTTCAGCTGTTGGTGACAGCCAAGTTGAAGTTTCACAGAAACAATAGAAAGGCGTTCATGGTATAGTTAGTTTACGCGTTAATGACCTCATGGTGGACACACCTCTAATTCTGCTTTATCTGTCTTCCTCTGAGCTGACAGCACCTGCATTGTTCTATGTCTTGACGGCGCCCGTCTGCTGGGAACGCTGGCGCGCGCACGAGCGATGGGATATTCTCCGGATTTCCACATGGCTGGTCTTTCCTGCATCATCTGCTGTTACGAGGGGAGAGGGACCATTCATTCATTCATTGATGATAATAACGATCAAGTCTTCCCTGCGGCCTGCCTGTACTGGTTTTTTCCTCTTGTTAGACTCGTGCGACAGAAATGGGATGTAGCTCGCTAGCCAGCTGCTACCAATCATCTGCTTGCCCACCTTGAACAGGAAACCTCTTCACTCAAAAGAAATTCTTTCTTAACGACCCATCCACCTTCCTACAAAATATGGTTTATGGAAGTTGCCAAGACATTACACCAAAGTGAAGTACTACCAACCTTACAATGGGTACCTATTACTTATTTCTAAGGCAATCAATACACATTATGTAAATAGACATAGATTTTTATATACCTGACCCGTTTAATTATTATTTAACTTAAACAACAGCTATTAATAATGAAATAGCTGAAGTTGTCCTTGGTTTGATTATTTATCTCTACAACTTCTAAACTTACGTTCCACTTGTCCGATAGTCTTATGTTTCATTGTTAACAGTTGAAATACTCGAAGTTGTTCGTGGTTTGGCGATTTAACTCCACAAACTTTAAATTGCACTTTTCTCCATATCATTGCCTCTTCTTTGGAAACGTTACCTATTACTTAAGACACTTAAACCTTTAAAACACGGATAAAATGATATACAATACCCTAGTGAACAAGTAAATGAGAATTTAGCTGTCGGATTTGTGGCTGTTAAACAGTACTTTTGTATAATGTGTAGGAAAATGATAGTAAAGTATCAATTACAACATTGTGAGTTAAGAAGGACCTAGCCTATATAGTTATTATTCGCATTAACAGATAAAGTATCGCCAGAGGCAAATTTTTGGGGAAGAATTAATGAATAATGACATGTCTCAAATGAAAACTAACAGGCTAATAAAGCAGCAGGACTGTTAAAACCCCCCCATTTTTTCAAATTAAAGTAACTTATTTTAAATCAGAATACAGTAGGTACGTTGTAAAAAAAAAAAAAAAAAAATCTTTAAGGGTATGTACGACTGAAATTTGCAAATTCTGAACTAATAATGCTAGCTGTTTCAAATTTACACCATAGGTGTAGTATATTGTAAACATGTTACAACCTAAATTTAAACCATTTTTCTCCAGCAGTTTAGAAATTATGATAAATTTTCTATGTTTTTTGTTACGTCACTAAAAAGTCCCTTGCGACAAAATATTTTGAATTTTGGTCTAATATTTTAACCCTATGTTCATAATACACATACTTTTTTAAATTGCTCTGGGTTTTTTTCTGTGTATCCTTTAGTTTAGGTCACAAAATATTTTTAATTTACAAATATTCTTTATTTTGTCTAAAAAAAACTGTAAGTTTTGTGTTTGAAAATTAAAAATATATGCTTATAAACATTTCACAATAAAACCTAGGGCAATTTCGATCCCTCATGATATTCTGAACCTGTGTAGGAAATTTCATGATTGCAGTACAAAAACTGCATCGCAAGGAGCATTTTACAGGAAGAAAAATGCTGAAAATATGAACATTGAGAAAACAGCGATTAAAGATTTGATTGCATAACTCACATTAAAATCCACCAGGCTGATAGATTGGACCCTCAGATTTCCTTTTCCTCTCCTCTGTTGCTGCTTATTCCACCTTTTTCTTCTTTAGATGTTGCTTTTCTTCTGCACAACTTCGCTTCTTGCTTTGCAGGATACGAGTCTGATCTCGCTGCACTGAAGTTTTCCTTGCTGAGTCTACTACACTTGCACCTCTGATATTTTACTGCAGCTCCAATGACTTAAGACTACCCATGTTAAACTCACTGATGCTTTTAATAACAGCAAGATTCAATTTTTGTTTTGATATGAAAACTTCCTTTGGGCATTTATTCCATATGACATGATGCAAAGATTCATTGGCATTCTGTGTTTTTCCTGTTTTGCACCTCTCTAGTAATGTTGTAGAAGCCAGCCTCTGATATATTGGCAACATTTTAGGAACTATTTTGTCTGAAAGCCTTATTTTTCTTTTCTTGAATTGAAAATTTAAGAACGCAAAACAGACAAAGAATGTGGATGTAGGCAAAAGAGGGCGTGACTCTGACAGAGTTTAAAGGCCACCGACATTTAAATAAGCATTTAAAAATGGCGTTCGGTGGCAAATTATGCATTTTTCACATTCGGGAATGTCTAAATTATTTTATAGAATTAAAATAAAAAAGTCGTTATTTTCACGATTTTCATGAAATTTCAGTCATACATACCCTTAACTGGCAAAGTCATAACTCCAAATATATCATCAACAATATTATGTCACTGAAAGGTGTCCCGCTATAATCGTTGCTACTTTCACATACAAATCATCAACCAGAAAAAAACAGATGTTCATTGTGAAATAGGTGTTCATTGACTTATCATTTCGTATAATTTAGGTGTTCTACGTTTATGGCTGTATAATTAGCTTTACAGTGCATTGCATTGTATATAGTTTTCGTGCCTACGCACAAGGCGAAATTACGCACCTTTATATTACGCGGACAGACCCATCTCTCAAATAGTATATGTACCTGCCGTTAGAGTGAGGCCTTAAAGCTGCTGTCAGCACATCAAATACGATCGCAAGCCGCTAAGGCAGTCCTATATAAACTCGCTCCATCAGCGAAGCCATTGATGACGTCAAATTTCGCGCGGTAAAATTTAAGATAAAAATGAACATCGTGTATACCCAACTTTAGACAGAGTACAATTTATTTGCAATAATTATTGTATGATAATATAAAATAATAAATTTAATATGTACATTTTTCACGATATTAGACCAGCAGACCAGCAGAAGAGTCGACTCGTCCAGGTTTAGCTGGACGGAGTGTTAGCTGCCCAGCACCTAGCCGCTTATTGCGTCTATCTGTGCAGTATAGAAGAATCATCTTTTTGTCTTAGGCGGTTGTTTTCGACAGTGGACATATCTAGCCTTGTGCGCACTGTTGCCCCGTGTGGGGATGCGCCCAGTGTTGGCTGCGCTCTTCCGCCTGCCTGGGAGGCATCTGAGCACAGTCCGCTTAACAGGCTAGAGGGAAAGGAACAGTGTCTAGTTATTGAGTTTACCAAGCCCATTTCTGGGTTTGGGGGTTTGGAGTCAGGGGAATCTGGACCTGTTCAGTTCTACTTACCCAAAGCATCTTTGGGCAACCGGTAGCTTGGTCGGCGGCGAGGAGCCCTGTGGTCGTAACGGCCAAGGGTGTTCACCAGTATGTTTGGATGAGAGTCCAGCTTATCGCAGATGGTGCGGGATCTCTCCCGCACCAGGTCCACGATGTAAGGGACCCCAGAGTAGGTATGGAGGATCTGGGACGGGAATCTACGCCCGGTATCGTAGATCATGCGCAGTGCCCTGTTCAGGACGTGCTGTAGTCTGCGGATAGTGGTGGGATCCGCTGATCCCCAGACTTCGCAGCCGTACAGAATCAGGGGCGGTATAATCGCCCGATACAGGCGTAGTTTGAGGTGAGTTGGCATGGTGGATTTAAGAATTGGGTATAACTGCGTCAGCGCTGCATTCCCTTGTCCGGCTTTGACCCGGACGTGAGGTGCGTAGGTGAGACCACGATCGAGGTGGACGCCAAGGTATTTGATAGTGGAAACCCAAGGAATTTGCCTCTGCCTCAACCTGAGCGACCAATCCGGTCGCCTAGCTCGGACCTTAGCCAGGAGAACAGCAGAGCTCTTCTCGGGGCTAATGGCTATCCTCCACTTCTCGCTCCAACGGCCAATGGCTCGGAGATGGCGCTGCAGCGGAGGATGACAATATCTTAGGTTTTTGTTACGTGCCATTATGAGGACGGCGTCGCCATATTGGCACGTAACAGTCTGTGGTTCTAAGGGGAAATCAGACATGTAGGCCGCAAAGAGTAACGGGGACAGTACACTGCCTTCCGGGACTCCCGCGGCTATTGGTCTGATAGATGACAGTCGTCCTTGCACTTTCACCCTGAACGTGCGGTCTCTGAGGAAACTACTAATCAGGGCGGGATAGGGAGGAGGTACGTTGGTCTCCCTGAGTTTGTATAGTAGGCCTTGGTGCCAGGTTGTGGCAAAGGCTTTCTCTACATCTAGCAGCACCGCTACTGTCCTGAGGTTTTCCTGGAATCCCAGCGCTGTCCTCTCAGCCAGACGCAATAGCTGTAGGTTCGTGGAGTGTCCATGACGAAAACCAAACTGGTGATCGGGTAGGAGCTGCCTTTCCTCGAAAGGAGGGGTCAGGCGGGATAGGAGCAACCGTTCAAATAGTTTTGAGACAGTTGGGAGAAGATTTATGGATCGGTAGCTAATTCCTCCGCTCTAAATTACAAACAAAAAAAAATTACATAATTTGTGGTAAAAGTTTCATCCCTCTAAGTTGATTGGTTACAGAGACAACGGGTCCTTAATATAACAGAAATTAACATTGTTGAGATAGGAGATTCCAAACCCACAAATCTTGGTATTCCTTCATACCCTCCTTTCTTCTAATTCTGATACTATTGTTAGACTTTTGTTAATTATAAAATAAGCCTTGATGCTTTCCTGGAGATGAATATGCTAAATTTTTTTTCTGGCAGCAAGCCAGGTGAAAAGACGATTAGAAATAAACGTTTCGGGAGTGTGCGTTTCTCTCATCATCAGGATATTTATTAAATGTTATAACCAAAATGAATGATTTGATATAACACAAATAAAAGACAAAGCACTATCAAAATGCGCATTATGGGAACAAAATATTGTTTTCAGGAAATTAAACGCCAGGTCAAGAGATAGCGTGAGTATGGAAAATCAATTGTGTCAAAGAAAGGTAACTACTTAACTTTAATATCAAGCCGTATAGATCATTGCTTTTTAAGCCGACGGATTTTCAATTTAAGGTCGGTTTCCAAGAGGAGCTGAACTGAAATCCAGCATCGTGATTAAGCGTGCTCCTCTCGGAAGAAATGGTCGAAGCCTCCTTAATTCTCCGCTCCCAGTAACTGTTGCATTTTGCCAGGACGGTCGTCTCCCGAAAGTTGGCTCTATGGTCGTTATCAAAACAATGCTCTACCAGTCCAGACTTCTCAGGTTGTATTAAACGAATACTCTGCTCATGTTCGTTTATTCTGGTAGTGATGGTCCTTCCAGTTTGTCCTATATACGGTGTCCCACATTCACAGGGAATGCGGTACACTCCCAGCTCTATGGTGGTTATCAAAACAATGCTCTGCCAGTCCAGACTTCTCAGGTTGTATTAAACTAATGCTCCGTTCATGTTCGTTTATTCTGGTATCGATGGCCCTTCCGGTTTGTCCTATATACAGTGTCCCACATTTACAGGGAATGCGGTACACTCCCAGCTCTATGGTCGTTATCAAAACAATGCTCTGTCGGTCCAGACTTCTCAGGTTGCATTAAACGAATGCTCCGTTCATGTTCGTTTATTCTGGTAGCGATGGTTCTTCCGGTTTGTCCTATATCCGGTGTCCCACATTCACAGGGAACGCGGTACACTCCCAGCTCTATGGTCGTTATCAAAACAATGCTCTGTCAGCCCAGACTTCTCAGGTTGTATTAAACAAATGCTCCGTTCATGTTCGTTTATTCTGGTAGCGAGGGTTCTTCCGGTTTGTCCTATATACGGTGTCTCACATACACAGGGAATGCGGTACACTTCCAGCTCCATAGTCGTTAACAAAACAATGCCCTGTCAGTCCAGACTTCTCAGGTTGTATTAAACGAATGCTCCGTTCATGTTCGTTTATTCTGGTAGCGATGGTTCTTCCGGTTTGTCCTATATACGGTGTCCCACATTCACAGGGAATGCGGTACACTCCCAGCTCTATGGTCGTTATCAAAACAATGCTCTGCCAGCCCAGACTTCTCAGGTTGTATTAAACGAATGCTCCGTTCACGTTGGTTTATTCTGGTAGTGGTGGTCCTTCCGGTCTGTCCTATATACCGTGTCCCACATTCACAGGGAATGCGGTACACTCCCAGCTCTGTGGTCGTTATCAAAACAATGCTCTGTCAGTCCAGACTTCTCAGGTTGTATTAAACGAATGCTCCGTTCATGTTCGTTTATTCTGGTAGTGATGGTCCTTCCGATTTGTCCTATATACGATGTCTCACATTCACAGGGAATGCGGTACACTCCCAGCTCTATGGTCGTTATCAAAACAATGCTCTGCCAGCCCAGACTTCTCAGGTGGTATTAAACGAATGCTCCGTTCACGTTGGTTTATTCTGGTAGTGGTGGTCCTTCCGGTCTGTCCTATATACCGTGTCCCACATTCACAGGGAATGCGGTACACTCCCAGCTCTGTGGTCGTTATCAAAACAATGCTCTGTCAGTCCAGACTTCTCAGGTTGTATTAAACGAATGCTCCGTTCATGTTCGTTTATTCTGGTAGTGATGGTCCTTCCGGTTTGTCCTATATACGGTGTCCTACATTCACAGGGAATGCGGTACACTCCCAGCTCTATGGTCGTTATCGAAAGAATGCTCTGTCGGTCCAGACTTCTCAGGTTGTATTAAACAAATGTTCCGTTCATGTACGTTTATTCTGGTAGCGATGGGCCTTCCGGTTTGTCCTATATACAGTGTCCCACATTTACAGGGAATGCGGTACACTCGCAGCTCTATGGTCGTTATCAAAACAATGCTCTGTCAGTCCAGACTTCTCAGGTTGTATTAAACGAATGCTCCGTTCATGTTCGTTTATTCTGATAGCGATGGGCCTTCCGGTTTGTCCTATATACAGTGTCCCACATTCACAGGGAATGCGGTACACTCCCAGCTCTATGCTCGTTATCAAAACAATGCTCTGTCAGTCCAGACTTCTCAGGTTGTATTAAACGAATGCTCTGTTCATGTTCGTTTATTCTAGTAGCGATGGTTCTTCCGGTATGTCCTATATACGGTGTCCCACATACACAGCGAATGCAGTACACTCCCAGCTCTATGGTCGTTATCAAAACAATGCTCTACCAGTCCAGACTTCTCAGGTTGTATTAAACGAATGCTCCGTTCATGTTCGTTTATTGTGGTAGCGATGGTTCTTCCGGTATGTCCTATATATGGTGTCCCACATTCACAGGGAATGCGGTACACTCCCAGCTCTATGGTCGTTATCAAAACAATGCTCTGTCAGTCCAGACTTCTCAGGTTGCATTAAACGAATGCTCCGTTCATGTTCGTTTATTCTGGTAGCGATGACCCTTCCGGTTTGTCCTATATACGGTGCCCCACATTTACAGGGAATGCGGTACACTCCCAGCACTATGGTCGTTATCAAAACAATGCTCTGTCAGTCCAGACTTCTTAGGTTGTATTAAACGAATGCTCCGTTCATGTTCGTTTATTCTGGTAGCGGTGCTCCTTCCGGTTTGTCCCACATACGGTGTCCCACATTCACAGGGAATGCGGTACACTCCCAGCTCTGTGGTCGTTATCAAAACAATGCTCTGCCAGTCCAGACTTCTCAGGTTGTATTAAACGAATGCTCCGTTCATGTTCGTTTATTCTGGTAGTGATGGTCCTTCCGATTTGTCCTATATACGATGTCTCACATTCACAGGGAATGCGGTACACTCCCAGCTCTATGGTCGTTATCAAAACAATGCTCTGCCAGCCCAGACTTCTCAGGTTGTATTAAACGAATGCTCCGTTCACGTTGGTTTATTCTGGTAGTGGTGGTCCTTCCGGTCTGTCCTATATACCGTGTCCCACATTCACAGGGAATGCGGTACACTCCCAGCTCTATGGTCGTTATCAAAACAATGCTCTGTCAGCCCAGACTTCTCAGGTTGTATTAAACGAATGCTCCGTTCATGTTCGATTATTCTGGTAGCGATGGTCCTTCCAGTTTTTCCTATATACGGTGTCTCACATTCACAGGAATGTGGTACACTCCCGGAATTTGGAAGTCCAGTTTGTCTTTCAGCGGTCTCAACAGATGTTTAATCTTCGGAGGTGGCTTTTTTAATTTACGTCCGCCCCAACGATAAGTTATATCGAACGGTGAATGAATTGGGTGAAATGATGCTCAGATGAGTCCAGGGTCCTTGGAGCCTAGAGTTACGCGACATTCGTCTTGAAGGATAAGGGAAAACTCCGGAGAAAACTTTATCTAGGTAACTCACCCTGACCAAGATTTGAACTCGGGACCCCTTGAACGTGAGGCAGACATGCTACCATCTACGCTACCGAGGCGAGCGAGGTGGCTTCTGGATTGAGTCTGGATGTCAGTTATGGTGTCGGCAAAAAGCTGGGCCATTGCTGTTAACTTTGTGAGTTGCTCGATCTGTTCTGCGTGGCGTTCTGCGATGCTTGTGGTGATTGTTTGTTCTAGTTGGCCTAGGCGTGGAGCAAAGTTGAGTTCCTCGGAGTGGAGGTGATGGATGTCCTCTCTGGAGGACTGTGTATCTGCGATGACGTTCTCAAGCGAGGCAAGACGGGTTCCAAGGGTCTGCATTTCTCTCCGAAGATCCTGCATGGCTTCCTTCAGGTGTTCATTGGGAAAGAAGGCAGATGCCGCTACGGTAGATGGTAAGATTGGAGCCTCTTCCTCCCTGGTCGCTGGAGTGCTGCGTTGTACTTGAAGCTGCGTTCTGGGGTAGCGAGGACACTGCGCTTGACCTGTAAAATGGCCTAGACCATTGCAGGTAGCACAGTACCTGCGTCGGTGTCTTAGATCGTGCTTCCTGTATTCGGTGGTGAGGCACTGTGTCCCACAGTAGTGACATCTAGGTGGAGCGCTGCAGGTGGTGGCACATTGGCCATAGCTGCAGCATCGCCGACAGGGAAAGTGCCGCTCTAATTTGCTTGCCTCGACTCTGAGGCATTGCCCAAACAAGGGCAGTCCCATCCTCAAGGCAGCATCCCTGTCGGCATTGTCAGCTATACCTTGTTTCACGTAAGCTTGCCCAGTATCTCTTAACGGTCACGTGACCTAATCATCTCTCATTGGTTGCTGTTGTGGTAATGTCTGTCGTGCGGTAAAAATTAGTTCGTTATTTAACATGGTGATATATTATATGTTGGAAGAGAATTGTCAAATTTATATTTTCGTAACTGTTTTAATTAAATATATTACGCAACAGAGTTGATTTATCTGGAATGCATGTAAATTCTTAAACGAAGTAAAGAGGAGGTTCCTTTGCTCTCAAACACATGGCACGATATAACGTGATTTAGCGGTAGTGATGACATTTGTTTGTATGACTTTTATCACTGAGCTTGTTTTGAACTGGATTAGTCATGCATCGCCATTCGAGAGTTCGGGAGCTAAATTATTTTATTGATCGTTTATTGCGCATGTACTTATTATATGTATGATGGCAGAGTCTACCGCCAGTTTTTCGCTGAAGCATCGCAAGGATAATTATTTACAAACAGGCGAAAAAAGAATTGTGTTGCATGTGTTTAATGCACTCACAGAGAAGAATCCGTCTTTGTCAGTGAGAGAAGTCGAACAGCTGTGCTCTGAAGTTACAGGTGAGTGTCAGATCCGTAGGAACATCGCGACATGAAACTGAGGAAACAGGAAATCTTACCACTCCAGGCAAAAGCAGGAATAAACAAAAGTGCGTGCTCGGAGAAAATTCGTGAAAAGTGTTGTGAGTCGTCATGTGTATAGTTTTTCTTTAGAAACGAACTCCCTAACATAAGTAACATTTCGTCTGCTGTAAATGAGGATGCAGATTTACCAAATTTCAGCAGATTGCTTATACAGCTGGGATTTGTGAATGAAAAAAAGAGGCAAGAAAAATGTGCTAAAAGACAGAGGCGATATTGCTGTGTGGCGAAGACGTTATTTAAGGACAACCACACTGCACCGGAATAAAAATCGCAAAATATACACGAAGAACACACGAAAAGTAAAGTATGGTGTGACACGACTTTTAAGACTGAAAGACAAGCGTTTTTGAAAGGTATGTGTGCTGGTTTAAAAAATCCCAGTGGAAAAGACCAAAGGCCTTTCATTATAAACTTCTTTCAGTTTCATTGCTCAGTCATTCTGTTTCTATTTGCTCAGTTCATTATAAACTTTTATTTTTGCATGCCTTCATATCCTTATTTGTATGATTTTATTCATCTTCCCGGCAATTATTACGACATTTACTGCAGGTTTAAATGTGACGGGAAGGCACCGCCTATGGTCTATGACGCGAAAGCATTAGCCAATTAGGGCGAGGGGGAGGGTAGTTGAACGCGGAGTGATACATTTCAGCGAGGCAAAGTTATATGAAACAAAGAATAGATGCAGGCGCACTAGTGTGGTGGTGCCTCCTCTTGAAGTTATGCGGTTGGCTTTCCAGGCAGATGGCCACCTCTGTTTTGCAGCGGACAGAACAAACCTACACGGGAGATCACGGGGAACCCCTCTGATGAACACGGTGTAGGCTCCTGGAGAAATGGCTGGCGCTGGCGAGGAGTGCAGAGATCTTGTTGGCTTCTGGATGGACCTGGCATTTAATTTAATGAAAACAGTCTTTTGTCCAGTAATGTAAATGTTGATAGTGTTTTGTCTTATATCCAGTGGTCCATTTGTGATTTAAACATCTAATAAATATCTTGATGATGTGAGAGAAGCTCACTCCAAAAGAACGTCGATATCTAGTCGTCTTTTGACCTGGCTTGCTTCCCGAGAAATACTTCAACATATTGTTAATTATTTTTGCATACAGTTTATGAGCGATTTATTTTTAAATATTTGTTCCTCTGTAATTGTTAGTTATTTTGTCATGTGTTTTCTGCCACTTGAGTTTGACAACGAGGGGGAAGACTGGTTATTGAACATGCAATATGAGATGTCTGTACTTTGATCATGCGGGATGCATTGACAATTGATAAGCGTAGGTGTTTATACACTGATACATTGACCTTATCTCTGACTCCTACGCTGTAATACCGCCCTTGCTACAGCTATAACCCTTCCTTATTTCATTTGTTTTTGTAAGGTGGCAGAGCAATCAGAGCTCAAGACAAAGTGTTTTTTAGTACAAATGTTAAATGTTTTTTAACGGTAGAAGACGAGGACCTTGCTAACGAGGAATTTATTGTTCCGACTTGAACACAGTGAGCTGATTGAGTTAATTGTACACAAGAAAATAAAGAGAACATGAAAGAACGTTTGAATGTTTTACGCCCCTTAAAAGTGAGAATGATTCTCTCTTTGTCTCGCAGCCAGTCATTTTAATCGTTTGTAGCTCGGGCTATAAATCCTGTCTCGTTGTTTCTACCCCCACCTCGCCACCCCAAATCGAATTTTGTACGGATGAGACTGCCCTCTTGATGGCTTCCCCACACATCATATTACTTCTCTGCTCTGCTCCCTCCCTTCTTGAAATTTTATTGATTACAAGAGCTACATCTCACGAAGTTTTTGCACCATAACTTCTCTCCCTCTTTCCATTTCATTTCCTGATTTTTTTCTTCTTCTGTTTTTTCCTTTTGTTACATCCCTATGTTATTCAGGAAAGTCGCATATAATCCGCAGAGGGTGCGAGAAGCTGTAAAACTGAAAACATTCGAAGTGTTGCATATAGTCAAACAAAACACAGCGATGTTGTAGACAAATGCAAGTAGCCCTGACCAACTGCGCGTCCTCGGGGCACGTTGCCGTTATGCTGCTATCATATGAAACCGTGCAACAGTTTTAAAACTACTTTTAAATGCATGCAAGTTTCGTACCTCCATTACCGGTGTAGTAGACGTTGAGCAGTGCTGGCAATTTCCTAACGAATATTTTCTTTTAATTCTTCCAGGGTGTGTGAGTTTGTCTTCTAAACTTTATGCTTTAAGCTACCCCATAGGGTCAGGCATAGGGTCAGGTTGGGAGAGCCAGGGAGCCAGAAATCTCTACTAGTAATCCTGTCCTGAAACGCATTTGCTATTGTTCTCGAGGAAAGATTCACTGTGTGA
Source organism: Mantis religiosa (assembly GCA_030765055.1). Lineage (NCBI taxonomy): Eukaryota > Metazoa > Arthropoda > Insecta > Mantodea > Mantidae > Mantis > Mantis religiosa. Next base: position 455,217 of record JAUKNK010000264.1, read on the forward strand.
GTCGTTATAGTCTTGTTGAAAAATGTAAAATCTCATTCGCTGTCAGTTACGCTTAGGATTTCATTACGGAGGGAATTCGGTACGTTGGCCACTATGCTTGACCAATTGAGGCCCATTGAGGCGAGAGTGGACAGAGGGTGGCTGACTCAAGGAGCCACGGCAGTGCAGAGGGCAGGGTCCCTACAGTTTACTTGGATCGAGACTTCCTCCGACAGACCAGACAACGAACACGCTACCCTACTGCGTGGCGGCAATGAGCCAAGCAGCCGAGTCCTAATGATACCAAGGAGACACGACAGTACAGAATGCACGGTCCTTACAGTTTACTTGGATAGAGACTTCCCCCGACCGACCAGGACAACAAACACGCTAGCCTACTGCGTGGCGGCAACGAGCCCAGCAGCCAAGCCCTAATGATACCAAGGAGACACGACAGTACAGAGGGCAGGGTCCCTACAGTTTACTTGGAAAGAGACTTCCAACGACAGAGCAGACAACGAACACGCTACCCTACTGCGTGGCGGCAACGAGCCCAGTAGCCAACCCTAATGATACCAAGGAGACACGACAGTACAGAGGGCAGTGTCCCTACAGTTTACTTGGATAGAGACTTCCCACGACAGACCAGACAACGAACACGCTACCCTACTGCGTGGTGGCAACGAGCCCAGTAGCCAAGCCCTAATGATACCAAGGAGACACGACAGTACAGAGGGCAGGGTCCCTACAGTTTACTTGGAAAGAGACTTCCAACGACAGAGCAGACAACGAACACGCTACCCTACTGCGTGGTGGCAACGAGCCCAGTAGCCAAGCCATAATGATACCAAGGAGACACGACAGTACAGAGGGCAGGGTCCCTACAGTTTACTTGGATAGAGACTTCCCACGACAGACCAGACAACGAACACGCTACCCTACTGCGTGGTGGCAACGAGCCCAGTAGCCAAGCCCTAATGATACCAAGGAGACACGACAGTACAGAGGGCAGGGTCCCTACAGTTTACTTGGATAGAGACTTCCGCCGACAGACCAGACAACGAACACGCTACCCTACTGCGTGGCGGCAACGAGCCCAGCAGCCAAGCCCAAATGATACCAAGGAGACACGACAGTACAGAGGGCAGGGTCCCTACAGTTTACTTGGATAGAGACTTCCGCCGACAGACCAGACAACGAACACGCTACCCTACTGCGTGGCGGCAACGAGCCCAGCAGCCAAGCCCAAATGATACCAAGGAGACACGACAGTACAGAGGGCAGGGTCCCTACAGTTTACTTGGATAGAAACTTCCGCCGACAGACCAGACAACGAACACGCTACCCTACTGCGTGGCGGCAACGAGCCCAGCAGCCAAGCCCAAATGATACCAAGGAGACACGACAGTACAGAGGGCAGGGTCCATACAGTTTACTTGGATAGAGACTTCCGCCGACAGACCAGACAACGAACACGCTACCCTACTGCGTGACGGCAACGAGCCCAGCAGCCAAGCCCAAATGATACCAAGGAGACACGACAGTACAGAGGGCAGGGTCACTACGGTTTACTTGGAAAGACTTCCACCGACAGACCAGACAACGAACACCCTACCCTACTGCGTGACGGCAACGAGCCCAGCAGCCAAGCCCAAATAATACCAAGGAGACACGACAGTACAGAGGGCAGGGTCCCTACGGTTTACTTGGAAAGAGACTTCCACCGTCAGACCAGACAACGAACACCCTACCCTACTGCGTGACGGCAACGAGCCCAGCAGCCACGCCCTAATGATACCAAGGAGACACGACAGTACAGAGGGCAGGATCCCTACAGTTTACTTGGAAAGAGACTTCCACCGACAGACCAGACAACGAACACACTACCCTACTGCGTGGCGGCAACGAGCCCAGCAGCCAAGCCCAAATGATACCAAGGAGACACGACAGTACAGAGGGCAGGGTCCCTACAGTTTACTTGGAAAGAGACTTCCACCGACAGACCAGACAACGAACACACTACGCTACTGCGGAGCGGCAACGAGCCAGCAGCCAATCCCTAATGGTACCAAGGAGACACGGCAGTACAGAGGGCAGGGTCCCTACAGTTTACTTGGAAAGAGACTTCCACCGACAGACCAGACAACGAACACGCTACGCTAATGCGGGGCGGCGACGAGCCCAGCAGCCAATCCCTAATAATACCAAGGAGACACGACAGTACAGAGGGCAGGGTCCCTACAGTTTACTTGGAAAGAGACTTCCACCGACAGACCAGACAACGAACACGCTACGCTAATGCGGGGCGGCAACGAGCCCAGCAGCCAATCCCTAATAATACCAAGGAGACACGACAGTACAGAGGGCAGGGTCCCTACAGTTTACTTGGAAAGAGACTTCCACCGACAGGCCAGGACAACGAACACGCTACCCTACAGCGGGACGACAACGAGCCCAGCAGCCAAGCCCTAATGATACCAAGGAGACACGACAGCACAGAGGACAGGGTCCCTACGGTTTACTTGGATAGACTTCCGCCGACAGACCAGACAACGAACACGCTACCCAACTGCGTGACGGCAACGAGCCCAGCAGCCAAGCCCTAATGATACCAAGGAGACACGACAGCACAGAGGACAGGGTCCCTACGGTTTACTTGGATAGACTTCCGCCGACAGACCAGACAACGAACACGCTACCCTACTGCGTGACGGCAACGAGCCCAGTAGCCAAGCCCAAATGATACCAAGGAGACACGACAGTACAGAGGGCAGGGTCCCTACAGTTTACTTGGATAGACTTCCACCGACAGGCCAGGACAACGAACACGCTACCCTACTGCGTGACGGCAACGAGCCCAGCAGCCAAGCCCAAATGATACCAAGGAGACACGACAGCACAGAGGGCAGGGTCCCTACGGTTTACTTGGATAGACTTCCACCGACAGGCCAGGACAACGAACACGCAACCCTACTGCGAGACGGCAACGAGCCCAGCAGCCAAGCCCAAATGATACCAAGGAGACACGACAGCACAGAGGGCAGGGTCACTACGGTTTACTTGGATAGACTTCCGCCGACGGACCAGACAACGAACACGCTACCCTACTGCGTGGCGACAACAAGCCCAGCAGCCAAGCCCTAATGATTCCAAGGAGACACGACAGCACAGAGGGCAGGGTCCCTACTGTTTACTTGGATAGACTTCCGCCGACAGACCAGACAACCAACACGCTACCCTACTGCGTGACGGCAACGAGCCCAGCAGCCAAGCCCAAATGATACCAAGGAGACACGACAGTACAGAGGGCAGGGTCCCTACAGTTTACTTGGATAGAGACTTCCCCCGACAGACCAGACAACGAACACGCTAGCCTACTGCGTGGCGGCAACGAGCCCAGTAGCCAAGCCCAAATGATACCAAGGAGACACGACAGTACAGAGGGCAGGGTCCCTACAGTTTACTTGGATAGAGACTTCCCCCGACAGACCAGACAACGAACACGCTAGCCTACTGCGTGACGGCAACGAGCCCAGTAGCCAAGCCCAAATGATACCAAGGAGACACGACAGTACAGAGGGCAGGGTCCCTACAGTTTACTTGGATAGAGACTTCCCCCGACAGACCAGACAACGAACACGCTACCCTACTGCGGGACGACAACGAGCCTAGCACCCGAGCCCTAATGATACCAAGGAGACACGACAGTACAGAGGGCAGGGTCCCTACAGTTTACTTGGATAGAGACTTCCACCGACAGACCAGACAACGAACACACTACGCTACTGCGGAGCGGCAACGAACCCAGCAGCCAATCCCTAATGGTACCAAGGAGACACGGCAGTACAGAGGGCAGGGTCCCTACAGTTTACTTGGATAGAGACTTCCGCCGACAGACCAGACAACGAACACGCTACCCTACTGCGTGGCGGCAACGAGCCCAGCAGCCAAGCCCAAATGATACCAAGGAGACACGACAGTACAGAGGGCAGGGTCACTACGGTTTACTTGGATAGACTTCCGCCGACGGACCAGACAACGAACACGCTACCCTACTGCGTGGCGACAACGAGCCCAGCAGCCAAGCCCTAATGATTCCAAGGAGACACGACAGCACAGAGGGCAGGGTCCCTACTGTTTACTTGGATAGACTTCCGCCGACAGACCAGACAACGAACACGCTACCCTACTGCGTGACGGCAACGAGCCCAGCAGCCAAGCCCAAATGATACCAAGGAGACACGACAGTACAGAGGGCAGGGTCCCTACAGTTTACTTGGATAGAGACTTCCCCCGACAGACCAGACAACGAACACGCTAGCCTACTGCGTGGCGGCAACGAGCCCAGCAGCCAAGCCCAAATGATACCAAGGAGACACGACAGTACAGAGGGCAGGGTCCCTACAGTTTACTTGGATAGAGACTTCCCCCGACAGACCAGACAACGAACACACTACCCTACAGCGGGACGACAACGAGCCCAGCAGCCGAGCCCTAATGGTACCAAGGAGACACGACAGTACAGAGGGCAGGGTCCCTACAGTTTACTTGGAAAGAGACTTCCAACGACAGAGCAGACAACGAACACGCTACCCTACTGCGGGGCGGCAACGAGCCCAGCAGCCGAGCCCTAATGGTACCAAGGAGACACGACAGTACAGAGGGCAGGGTCCCTACAGTTTACTTGGAAAGAGACTTCCAACGACAGAGCAGACAACGAACACGCTACCCTACAGCGGGACGACAGCGAGCCCAGCAGCCGAGCCCTAATGGTACCAAGGAGACACGACAGTACAGAGGGCAGGGTCCCTACAGTTTACTTGGAAAGAGACTTCCAACGACAGAGCAGACAACGAACACGCTACCCTACTGCGGGGCGGCAACGAGCCCAGCAGCCGAGCCCTAATGGTACCAAGGAGACACGACAGTACAGAGGGCAGGGTCCCTACAGTTTACTTGGAAAGAGACTTCCAACGACAGACCAGACAACGAACACGCTACCCTATTGCATGGCGGCAACGAGTCCAGGAGTCAAACCATAATGATACCAAGGAGACACGACCGTACAGAGGGCAGGGTCCTTACAGTTTACTTGGAAAGAGACTTCCGCCGACGGACCAGACAACGAAAACACTACCCTACTGCGTGGCGGCAACGAGCCCAGCATCCAAGCCCAAATGATACCAAGGAGACACGACAGTACAGAGGGCAGGGTCCCTACAGTTTACTTGGAAAGAGACTTCCAACGACAGAGCAGACAACGAACACGCTACCCTACTGCGTGGTGGCAACGAGCCCAGTAGCCAAGCCCTAATGATACCAAGGAGACACGACAGTACAGAGGCCAGGGTCCCTACAGTTTACTTGGAAAGAGACTTCCACCGACAGACCAGACAACGAACACGCTAGCGTACTGCGGGGCGGCAACGAGCCCAGCAGCCGAGCCCTAATGATTACAGGTAGGCGATCCAAGACGCAAATGTCCCTGTCTGGCGGTTCCGAAATGGCCCCAGCAGAGGAGTATAGACTGGCAACAAACCTACCGGGCTAGGAAGTAGTTTGCCTCACAGCATATCATCCTGCCATGCACCGCCGAGACACTCGCCGACACTTCTGCCTTGAAAGAAACCATCAGATGAGAGATGATGTGAAATGATGAAGGAGATGCAATGGAGGGACGGGAAATTTGGGGATGTAATTAATCTGGCCAGCATTTGCCTAGCGATCCGGTGCAAAACCCCCAAAATTCCCTTGGGTCAGGTAGGTCGGCTACGGGAATCGAACCCGGGGCTCCCAAATACAGGCCATAGACCAAGCCGCCTGAACCATTCCACTCGGTGTGTGTTAGTACTCTAAAAATTTCAGTCACCAATATACGTGTATACAGGGCTTGCGTGTATGGCCTCCACGTTCTCCTGACCTAACCCATGCCATTTTTATATAATTTTTTATTGATCTATCAGGAGTACAATGCTTTACAGATCAGAGTGAAAAGAAGGTAATAGTACAATAAGAACAATAACACTCAGGGGTAGGCTAACAGGCCGCCCCCTAACTACATTAAGATAAAACTCCAATAATACTCTCTGAGAAATTATGTCAAAGATGTAAGACAGACATCAAGCAATAGTATCAGTCGAATCAGATGTATCACTTAGAAGCAGGTCCTGTGGTAGTCTCCTCTTCAAGCATGAGGGCTGGCGCGTGCGGACGCCGATGTTATAATGTACAGATCCTGGAACTTATTGCAGCGTGGAAAAGAAACGACGAGCGATCCTGCGAATGTAGTCGTGAAGAGGTAACAGTCCTAGTTCGTGATGGAGCTGCTGATTACGGATGAACCATGGAGCATTGGTAGCGATGCGCATGAAGCGACTCTGTATGAGCTGAAGACGACGCAGATGACATGTGTGATCGGCCCCCCACACTTGGCAGGCATAAGTAATATGCGGACGAACGAGTGATTTGTAGAGTAACAATGAAGACTGTAGGCCGAGGCTGGAACAGCAACCATGCCATTTTTACCTTTGAGGCTTCGTCAAGGATCGTGTGTATGTGCCTCCGCTACCAGCAGACCTCCCTGGATTAAGAAACCAGATTACAGCAGCTTTTGCTACAATTACTGAATACACACTTATCAACGTTTGGGAAGAACTCGGCTATATACTTGATGTGTGCCGTGTGACAAAGGGTAGTGACATTGAACTTTTATAACGATCTTGCTAAAACTGTTTGAGTTGCTTTTTCTTTTTTGACATAATTTATGACTAAGTTGATTGTAATAAATATTATAAATAGTTAAAACACCGATATTTATATACACTCTGTATATATCAGCCTATTATTATTTGCACTTCACTTTTTACTCTAAACCCGTGCGACCATTTCGTAATTTCTTTGTCTTGAAAAATATACAGACGTGTGCAAATTATTAGACTCAATGGTGAAATATTCAACATATACCGTTTATTTTCTATTTATTTAACAGAAATAATATTACAAAATCTATTTTTCAACTATTAGTATTTTGCATGGATTCCTTCAGCCTTTATTACCATTTTGATGCGTTTGGGTATGCTCTCTAAAAGGGTGGAGCATTTTTCCTTTATTCCTTCATCTCTGTGCGAAATCCTTATCAGGCCCTCATTAAGCTGAACTTCTGTTGTTATTTTAATTTTTTTCAGTCTCTGTTTAACAATACCCCAAAGATTCTCTATTGGATTTAAATCAGGGCTATTCTCCGGCCATGGTAGTACTTTTACATTGTTTTCTTTGAGGAACTGGGTTACAGATTTTGCTCTATGGCAGGGAGCACTGTCATGCATGAACACAAAATCACCATTTGGAAACCACTCTTTACTTTGCGGAAATAGCCTTGTTACTAATAGACTTTAATACTGTTTGTGCTCCACAGATGCCACAACTATGTATAATATTCCAGGTCCATGGACAGACATACAGCTCCAGACCATTTTTGATGTTGGGTCCTTTACTCTTTGATCGACACACTGAGGGAAAGATGCTTCTCTATCTGTCCTTCTCAATATTGGCTGCTCTCTTCACATACTTCAAACATGGGTTTATCTCAGAAAATTACCTGAAACAATAAAAACCTCTATTAATATTAAACAGTTTTAAGATTGCTCAAAGATAGTATAACAAAACCAGCAATGAGAGAAATACAGTTAAAGCTGTTTATTTCATTTCCATAAAATGTACATGTACATATTTTAATTTTATGCTATATACAATTTTTAACTATTTACCATCCATTGTAGGTGTCAGTTTAGCATTTTTACGAGGCCTGCGTGCTGGTAAACCTGTTTCACATAATCTTCTGCGAACTACTGAGGCTGATATTTTTATACCGTACTGTTTTAGTTCATTACTAAGGTCAATGCTGGTTGCTCTTCTATTTTATTTTGTCACCTGGACAAGTTTTCTTTGCATCCTTGGTGATAGCTTTCTTTTCCTCCCACAATTTCCATCCCTTTGTTAGGCCAACGTCTCACCGAATGTTAAAGTTTGATTAATTCGAGTAACATATTTATGTGAAATACACAATTTCTTAGCTATTTCACATTGTGAATAAAGCGTTTCCTTCAAAGGACTCTCAGTTACAGCTACTTTCCTTGGGGATAAGTCAGCTGTTTTACCCATAACTTCACTTTTGAATCAATGTGAATGCTAAGGATAAGATATACGATGTTACCTGGCTTGAGATCAATTAATAATAAATACTGAGGGTATATTAGTCATAAAACACAATAAAGGCAAATATTAACAATCTTTAGTTACTACATTCACCAAATGAAAGCAATATCAGCAAACAGTTGGATAAACAGACATGAAGAAAATGGCTGCTATTAATTCAGAGCTACCAACATGCTACTATAAGTAAAAGAAAAGTCCCCCAGATATTATTAAGAGAGAAATTTCATTGAATATGCTTTATATTATAGCAAGGAAAAGAATTACGACAAATTGAAATAGGTTACGGCGGCAATAAGTTATTTTAAATGTTAAACTGAAGCAAATTAAAAGAACATGAATGAGTCTAGTAATTTCCACACGTCTGTATATGGTGGAAAAATTATTTGGAGATGTTTATGTTCAGGATAAAGGTTGGGCGGGTGCCTTATGGGCAAGAACTCGAAATACTCCTCTAAGTCACCGGTTCGAGATCCATGACAAGGAAGATGGACATACATCAGCAAGCTCTGGTTATCAGTTCCGGTATATGAAATTGCTACCAAATTATGTTGTGACGTCGAGCAATTGTTACGGTGCCTGATAACGACGTCCTTGCTCTTTTGTTTCACTAGAACCCAGGGCCTTCCTGTTATTGTTTCGTGGGCAGGTCTGCGAAACTGCCAGCAGGATGGGGCGCAGAAATCCGACCACACGACAAGCGAAGCGGCGTCGTTAAACACAGCAGGGGTGAAGGGAAAAGACGACCTTTTATGATGGGGTGGGGGACGCTGCTGACGACAATAAATCAGAGAAAAGGGGTTGGTTATAGCAGGGGAGAAGGGAGAGCAAGATTAAGGGGTCTGTCCCTTTTCCCATCACGGTAAGTAGACTTATCACTGTCAAAAATTCCATAGTTCACTCATGCCCCCTTTAGATTTGCAAGTTCTTTTTTCTTTGCTTGTTTGCAAACAGGCGCCGTAACATGCAGGCCGGCTGGTGACAGGTTTTCACACTCCTCTGGAACATTTACATGACGTATTACCTTCACCTCCCTGCAACACTCAAATTAATATTTTATACACGCGTGACTTGTTCCTTGTACGTCAAACGCATCACGTTTGTCACTGTCGGTCATTAATTGAAACTTCGCATGAGGTGAACCTTGTTTACCAACTTAACAAGAATTGCACATAAAAAGGGACTTTTATCTCTTGTAACAATTACTATATCTCAGGGTGTACTTCCTTCGCCAAGTAAACAGTTTACAGAAAAATATAGCCGTGTCTGTGAGAAATATAGGATTAGCTTTAGGCTCTCAATACGGAGGGAATTTGGTACAGAGTTCACAATGCTGGACCCATTGTAGCTATGCCTCCAAATGGGACACACCACTGAGCAAGGATGAGGTGAAGGAGACAGAGGTAGGCCGACCCAAGGAGACACGACAGTACAGAGAGCAGGGTCCCTACAGTTTACTTGGATAGAGACTTCCCCCGACAGGCCAGCAAAACGAACTCGCTCCCCTACAGCGGGACGACAACGAGTCCAGCAGCCGAGCAATAACGGTACCAAGGAGACATGACAGTACAGAGAGCAGCGTCCCTATAGTTTACTTGGATTGAGACTTCCCCTGACATGCCAGGACAACGAACTCATTCCCCCACTGCGGGACGACAAGGTGCCCAGTAGCCGAGACCTAATGGTACCAAAGAGCCACTACAGTACAGAGGGCAGGGTCCCTACAGTTTACTTGGATAGAGACTTCCCCCGACAGAGCAGGACAACGAACTCATTCCCCCACTGCGGGACGACAAGGTGCCCAGTAGCCGAGACCTAATGGTACAAAAGAGCCACTACAGTACAGAGGGCAGGGTCCCTACAGTTTACTTGGATAGAGACTTCCCCCGACAGGCCAGGACAACGAACTCACTCCTCTACTGCGAGACGACAACGAATCCAGCAGCCGAGCCCTAATGGTACCAAGGAGCCACAACAGAACAGAGGGCAGGGTTCCTACAATTTACTTGGATAGAGACTTCCCCCGACAGAGCAGGACAACGAACTCATTCCCCACTGCGGGACGACAAGGTGCCCAGTAGCCGAGACCTAATGGTACCAAAGAGCCACTACAGTACAGAGGGCAGGGTCCCTACAGTTTACTTGGATAGAGACTTCCCCCGACAGGCCAGGACAACGAACTCACTCCTCTACTGCGAGACGACAACGGGCCCAACAGCCGAATCCTAATGGTACCAAGGAGCCAGGACAGTACAGAGAGCAGGGTCCCTACAATTTACTTGGATAGAGATTTCCCCGACCGGCCAGGACAACAAACTCACTCCCCTACAACGGGACGACAACGAGCCCAGCAGCCGAGTCCTAATGGTACCAAGGAGACACGACAGTACAGAGAGCAAAGTCCCTACAGTTTACTTGGATAGAGACTTCCCCCGACAGGCCAGGACAACGAACTCACTCCTCTACTGCGAGACGATAACGAGCCCAACAGCCGAGTCCTAATGATACCAAGGAGACACGACAGTACAGAGAGCAAAGTCCCTACAGTTTACTTGGATAGAGACTTCCCCCGACAGACCAGGACAACGAACTCACTCCTCTACTGCGAGACGATAACGAGCCCAACAGCCGAGTCCTAATGATACCAAGGAGACACGACAGTACAGAGAGCAAAGTCCCTACAGTTTACTTGGATAGAGATTTCCCCGACCGGCCAGGACAACAAACTCGCTCCCCTACAGCGGGACGACAAAGAGCCCAGCAGCCGAGCCCTAATGGTGCCAAGGAGACACGAGAGTACAGAGAGCAGTATCCCTACAGTTTTCTTGGATAGAGACTTCCCCCGACAGGCCAGGACATCGGACTCACTCCTCTACTGCGAGACGACAACGAACCCAGCAGCCGAGCCCTAATGGTACCAAGGAGCCACAACAGTACAGAGGACAGGGTCCCTACAGGTTTCTTGGATAGAGACTTCCCCGAAAGGCCAGGACAACGAACTCGCTCCCCTACAGCGGGACGACAAGGAGCCCAGTAGCTGAGCTCTAATGGTACCAAGGAGCCACGACAGTACTGAGGGCAGGGTCCCTACATTTTACTTGGATAGAGACTTCCCCCGACAGACCAGGTCAACGAACTCGCTCCCCTACAGCGGAACGACAAGGAGCCCAGTAGCCGAGCTCTAATGGTACCAAGGAGCCACGACAGTACTGAGGGCAGGGTCCCTACATTTTACTTGGATAGAGACTTCCCCCGACAGACCAGGTCAACGAACTCGCTCCCCTACAGCGGGACGGCAACGAGCCTAGCAGCCGAGCCCTAATGGTACCAGGCAGGCGATTCCAGCCCCTAAGGTCCCTGGCTGGCGGTCACGAAATGGTCCGAGCAAATATAGATTTAGATTTATTGTGCATATTCCAAAATTTTACAATTTACAACTTTAGCCTACATTTATTTGTCTTTACCTTGTTGCTACATTGTCTTATATGACACCTTGGTCTAATGCTCTGTCAGGTAGCTCTTAACCTCCATGTCTCCTTGTTACTTAATTAGCTCCTTTCCTCCCTCATCTTATTTTCTTATATTGTTTACTTTTCTGGCCCATTTTTCTCTTACTTTCTGCAAGAACTCAGCAATACTTCTTACCTTCTTTTCCTCCCTGCCCGTTAACATTTTTATAGCTACTATCTTCTTCTCTGCTTTCTCCCATTTTTCCCCTCAAACCTTTTTTACTCGATATTGCTAATTCCTTGCATTCTGTTATATAGTGTTGTATGCTTTCTTCTCCCCCACACAATTCAGAAATTCCCTTTTCCCTACCTCTTATCCCTCTTAGGAATATTGTTCCTGTTCTCATCTAAGCTAGACCTTCTCTCTCTTACCTATTGCAGTAACCTACGGTTGATTCTCGTCCGCAGTTTCTTTTTATTTGCTTGTAAATTTGTAATGATTTCAGAAAATCAAGATACGGTTGAATATCAAACTCGACAACTTCCGCAGATGCGACACGAACAGATCCTCCCACCTCAAACTAGTATTTATAGAGAGAAAAAAAAAATTACAAAACGTGTACTTGCTTAAAAGTTTATCTACATATTTTATTAATACCCAAAATATTGAGAATTTGAGGCTAGCGCGGGTAGTAGGGAATGGCCAGCAGCAGGGATTATTTTTCAAAATCTGTTCCTCAGGTAATGGTGGTGTATTGTGCTGGAACGACCTTTGTTGGCTTAGAATTTAACTACCTGAGACAGTCGACTGTGTAAACACAATTGTGTTTTGTTAGTCTGAGTGAGAAATCGAGCTTCCTTTTTTCTAATATGAAGTACGTAATTGCTCCCTTTCTGGCATTTTGTGACCTTTTAAGTTCGTTAAAACGAATGTTCATTAAAATTACTCCAGAAACTTGTACCGTAAGGAAATAGAGACCATTTTACAACCATAATGTTCCTTGTTGTTAAGATGATTACTTGATCAGTGCTGCAAACAGGTAAAATTAAATACCACATCAGCAAAGGACGTCTTTACGTCATCCAAGGTTAAGTCATATCGGACAATATATGAAATTGGTGAAATTATGCTCAAATGAGCCCAGAAAAAATGGAGACTGAAAGTACGAAATCCGTGTGGGTGCTTTGGGGAAGAAGCAATTCAAATTTGGATAATGTGTGTGAGGTGCATAAATATACAAGTGTAGAAATGTTATTTTGTTCTCAGGGTTACTTATGTACTGAAATTCACTTCCATTTCGAATCGTCTACTATACCAATCCTACTCTGCGGGCAATTAGGATTAATTTCCCCTCGGAATAAAATTGAAAACGGAAGTATACAGAAAATCCTTCATCAAAAAACCTACAATTTAAGGTAAATATAAATATATAAGTTAAAGTTGAAGAGTCCCCATACACATTCACAGTCGGCAAAAGAATTTCTTTAAGTGTTAAATATCCTTTTACGATAAATTTTATGAGAACACGATTATCTAATTTCTCTATTTTCAAAGCAATGCGCACTTCCACTGTTTCAAACAACTTTCTACAGCCAACTATTGTCTGGAATGACTTGTAGAATTACATAAAGTCCATTAACATGTGTACCAACCTTAGGAAAAGAAATCTATATGCAAGTAACGCCACCATCTCTGGGTGAGTCCAAGAACTTTACAGACTAACCTCGACCAACTGTTTTATTTAGTTTAGGAGGAAAGCATTTCTGAGGTGAGAGTAAATTATGTATCTGCATTTAGATTTAAATACAATATCGAAAGCATTTTGCTTTAGACAGATCCCTGAGTATACAGATGTCGCATCGTTCCTCTGATCAATACCTGAGGGGCACTGAGCTGATCGTACACGTGGACTCTAACGAAGAGGAATTAATTGCAGCCGATTGTAGAATACTAATAGCTTTTAAGTCTGAAATCCCTCTGTTCAAGTCTCCTGTAGAACGGGGACATAATTTTATCAAAATTTGATGCGTTTCATTGCCATAACTTTCTCTGCTCTTGTACCAATATTGTTATAAATTATTGTTTATTTATTTATATATTTATATACATTATCGTATTATTTTATTTAAGGTGCAAAGGGACTGTTGCAAAATCATAATACTTAAAGCAACAAATTTTAAAGAGTTGGTAGTATGTGATGGCTAGAAATGTCATTATCTTTGCATAGTTAAGACATGAAAAGGTCTCATGTGTCTCACTCACAATTATGTTAAATATCTACGCACAATGTAAAATGCAAATTTACCCCTTAACTTGGTGGTAGCAATAGATGAGGCTTCTTGTTATAATAGAAAAGCTTCAAATTATTTAAGAAGAGTTTATCCTTCTTGGTTACAAAATTACAATATCCCGTTTGATGAAATTAGCACCAAAACAAGTCGACTCAGAAGAACTTTTTGATTGACCAAATACTGTCAGAATATTACCAGGCAACCTTAATACTTCCCATGCATCTGAATCCTATAGCATTAAATTAACAGATGCCAAACAATGGGATGTTTGTATAAATGTAACCTTTAAAACAAAAGACGTTGAAATGTGCTGCCAGTGGTTTGAATATTTTTTGTTGTTGTAATTTACATCCTCCAACGTTAAGTCATATTGGACGATGAATTGAATGGGCGAAATGATGCTCAAATGAGCCCAGGGTCCATAGAGCTTTTAGTTACCCGACATTCGCCTTTCAGGATAAGGGAAAATCCCGGAAAAACCTTATCCAGGTAACTCACCCTGATCAAGATTCGATCTCGAGACCTCTTCAACGTGAGGCAGACGTGCTACCGAGGCGGGCATGTGATTTGAGTAAACTGACAAATGGAATGGGAAAACGTGTGCCACCATGTGAATGAAATAGAACAGGAGTACTGGAAAAAGATATACTAACGCAAGAAAGAGATGAAAGAATTGTAATTGAAGAAAATGGGATGCAATAAGTGACGAGGATGACCGTGATAATGACAACAGATGAAGATATGTGAGACTTAGAAAATTAAAATATGATTAAAGGCAAAATTGTTTATAATCCTCGCAAAATTATAGGCATATGGTGGTGTGCCGTACGGCAGACTTCAGCCAATCCTAAACTTACGCCGCCTAGCAGCGCTGCCGAATGTGATACACGCATCTCGCACGCCTAAACTGTAAACATTATATTTATTAAATACGCTGGATAAATGTTTGAAAAACAACTGATGCCAAACTTGTAATAAGAAAGAATTTTATTTTCTGATAATTACCGTATAAAAATCCTGCCTCTACGATACTACATGAGCGATGCACTTTTTATCTTCACATGATGGGGTCACGCCGTGGCTCAGTGGTTAGACCACTTGGCTCTCACCAAGGCGGCCCGGGTTCGATCCCAGGCGACCGCAAAGTGAGAATTGTGCTGGACAACACGGCGCTGGGGCGGGTTTTCTCCGGGACCTCCCGTTTCCCCCATCTTCATCTCATATATCATTAGTGTCACCCCCTGCGGTGCCGTATGTAATAAAAGTGGGCGTTAAACAATACACATTTAATTTTTCACATGTTATGGTTAGATGTTACAGATAAATATTTGAATATTACAGATGCCAATCCTGTAATAAGAAAGAATTTTATTTTCTGATCGTGACCGTACAAAAAATCCTGTCTCTGCGATACTTAGAACTCGAGCGATGCACGTTTTATTTTCACAAGTTATGGTTAAATGTTACGGATAAATATTGTAATATTACAGATGCCAATCTTATAATAAGAAAGAATTTTATTTTATGACCATGATCGTACAAAAATCCTGTCTCTACGATACTTAGAACACGAGCGATATACGTTTGATCTTCACATGTTATGATTACACCCAACATCCTTCCATTCAACACAGATAAGTCTGAAAAACAGGCATCGTTAAGTCCTGTGTTGAACTCGAGCTGAAATATTAATATTACATTAAACTATTATTATACATATATTTTTTTCCCAGTGTTTGTGATCCGAGTGTGTGAACATGTCCTTCGAAGCTGGGAAAAAATATTTTTCGAGATGTAAATAGAAATACTGATAAAATTCCTTTTCATCCTTACTTCACATTTAAAGATATTTTAGGTTTTATTGTTTTATTTATAGTATCAGCCATTTTATCTTTAAAAGAACCTTATATTTTAGGAGATCCTGATAATTTTACCCCCCCCCCCCCGCAAATCCTTTTCAACAAACGTAAAGTAATTCATTCTCAGCTCAGGAAAATTATATTTAAGGTGAACAAGCTTTTACGAAAGCTCTCCGATCCAGGACAACTGTAGATTTTTCAAAAATCCCACAATTAACTATGTAACCTTGTGATGTAGGTAGTGTACACGCAGTGTCACGAATTTGTAGTGAAGCAGCTTCATCCTTAGAAAAAGTGAGCGTAGCTGTGTTTCAATCTCCGGGAAAGATCCATGAATTCGGAAAGCGAGTTACTGGATTGTAAACCGTACTTGCTGTTCCACTGCTGTGACGTGTGTCAAGGTAGAATCTTAGTGTTTTAGGAATATTTAATGTGGTGTTTAATTACGGGAAGAATTGCCAATACCTTAGCTGACGGGTAAAAACCACTCTTGTGTACAGAACCACTGTATGCAGTACTACGCTTGGCAACAGCGCTCCCCTTGAGCATTGACCAGCGTTCATATGTTTTTAACTTGCGAGCGGTATACTTTGTTGGGGACTGTACGACTTTGTATGGAATAAACAATCCAGTGACACTTGAGAGGGTGAAGTAAGCGTAGTGAGGTATCGCCAGGGAAAACAGGTAAGAGACTCGCATCAAGGCTTTTATTTAAACATTTGAGTATTCAAGAACCATTGTGCGACTTATGAATAGTGCGGACTCTGCATTGTCGTGAATCTTTTGGTCGGCAATCCTGTATCCTCTCGTCTCATCCTTCCTACGGGGGATATCCCACTTGGGAAATGAAATGTGTAGTGTTTAACGCCCGCTTTTACTACATACGGCACCGCACGCGGTGACACTGATGATACATGAGATGAAGATGGAGCACCGGTGGGATGAGATGGCGGGGGAAACCGGAGGTTCCGGAGAAAACCTGCCCCAGCGCCATGATGTCCACCACAAATCTCACTTTGCGGTCGTATTCCACTTGGGGCTTAGGTACAACGAGGCACAGATTTTGGTGTCGAATCCCCTCCGCAGTAATCCTAATTGTAATTAATAATGACTCATTAATCATAGATGACTACTTCCCCTTTTTGTACACTTACTGTTGGGCGGAAACCTCACTGCACACTAAGTACGTCTCTCTCTCTTTCGTGGTTCCAATTTATTTGTTATAATGTGAAATAGATTATAGAAAAAGCGTACGTCTTCGCTTTGTATTAACGTCCGCTGTGCACAGAGATGACACAATGGTGTAAATCCCTTGCTCCATAAAGCGTGTAGTTTCCTCTTCTTATATTTCTTCAGGATAATGAAGAAGCTGCGTGTCTCTCCTGTAATAAAGATAAGGAACTGTACTTACTCAAGTTTTTGTTTCTCAATTTCCCCTCATTATGCAATCAACTCATGTAATTGGACAAGTTGCTTAAGCAATTTGCTATGCTTTATGCACGGCGGCCTATCTACCCTCCATGACGTCGTAGACACTGCAGGAAAGAAATCTTTGTGCTGCTGTATTACGAACTTTTATTGCTCTATCCACTTCATGTTAATCAAGATAAACAATATTTATCGTACAGTAGGCTAGAAGTGATAGTCAAATGATTTAAGAAACTCCTGTGATTTTTTTTAATTACGTTGTATTTGTTTGTCCAATATTATAAACAAATAACGACTTCATTTGGCAAAAATATAGGTCAACCTTAGGTTTGCCAACTTTACCGTATTATACGGGATCTCCCTGACTTGGCGAATTTTTTAAGCTATTTCCCATCTCCCGTTTTCATTTAGCCCGGGAGATCGAATGTATCTTATTTCAGAAAATGGCACTAGGTTGACAGCTAAACCTGCCGCACCTTTCTTAAAAGTATTACTAACAAAAAGTTACTGTTTAATAGTAACAGCGCACGGACAGATACTCATATTGTGGTTGCTTGGTTACGGACGCTCCCCATTGCGGCATACTCCAGTGCCATTAAGTTGCAAAACCGCATATGATATAAATTGTTTGGGTTCTTGTGGTTCAGATTTGGAGCTATGAGTTCTCTTCTCAGGTGAATGGTTATAGGAAAATGGGTTTGTAGATGTTGGTTGCCCAGTAGAGTCAATAATTCTCAGATGACTGTGAAATTTTGTTTAATTATCTTGTAGTGTGTTTGATTCATTAAGACTGAGTTGCAACGGTGACCACTTCCAATTAAACTCTACCAACGTATTACATTTTCTTCTCCCGAAAAATACGTCTGACTTCTTCAAGTATGATGTAGCAAGTCTTTTACTAAATGTTACATTTTCTTCTCCCGGCAGACACTAATACGTCTCACCTCTTGAAGGAGGATCTAGCAAGTCTTTTACTAAATGTTACATTTTCTTCTCCCGACCGACACTAACACGTCTCACCTCTTGAAGTACGGTATAGCAAGTCTTTTACTAAATGTTACATTTTCTTCTCCCGACCGACACTAACACGTCTCACCTCTTGAAGTACGGTATAGCAAGTCTTTTACTAAATGTTACATTTTCTTCTCCCGACCGACACTAACACGTCTCACCTCTTGAAGGACGATATAGCAAGTCTTTTATTAAATGTTACATTTTCTTCTTCCGGCAGACACTAACACGTCTCACCTCTTGAAGGACGATATAGCAAGTCTTTTACTAAATGTTACATTTTCTTCTCCCGACCGACACTAACACGTCTCACCTCTTGAAGGACGATATAGCAAGTCTATTATTAAATGTTACATTTTCTTCTTCCAACCGACATTAACACGTCTCACCTCTTGAAGGACGATATAGCAAGTCTTTTACTAAATGTTACATTTTCTTCTCCCGACCGACACTAACACGTCTCATCTCTTGAAGAACGATCTAACAAGTCTTTTACTAAATGTTACATTTTCTTCTTCCGACCGACACTAACACGTCTCACCTCTTGAAGAACGATCTAGCAAGTCTTTTACTAAATGTTACATTTTCTTCTCCCGACCGATATTAACACGCCTCACCTCTTGAAGGACGATCTAGCAAGTCTTTTACTAAATGTTACATTTTCTTCTCCCAACCGACATTAACACGTCTCACCTCTTGAAGTACGGTATAGCAAGTCCTTTCCTAAATGTTACATTTTCTTCTTCCGACCGACACTAACACGTATCACCTCTTGAAGGACGATATAGCAAGTCTTTTATTAAATGTTACATTTTCTTCTTCCAACCGACACTAACACGTCTCACCTCTTGAAGGACGATATAGCAAGTCTTTTACTAAATGTTACATTTTCTTCTCCCGACCGACACTAACACGTCTCACCTCTTGAAGAACGATCTAGCAAGTCTTTTACTGAATACTACATTTTCTTCTCCCGACCGACACTAATACGTCTCACCTCTTGAAGGACGATCTAGCAAGTCTTTTACTAAATGTTACATTTTCTTCTCCCGACCGACACTAATACGTCTCACCTCTTGAAGTACGGTATAGCAAGTCTTTTACTGAATGTTACATTTTCTTCTCCCGACCGACACTAACACGTCTCACCTCTTGAAGAACGATCTAGCAAGTCTTTTACTAAATGTTACATTTTCTTCTCCCGACCGACACTAATACGTCTCACCTCTTGAAGGACGATCTAGCAAGTCTTTTACTAAATGTTACATTTTCTTCTCCCGAACGACATTAACACGTCTCACCTCTTGAAGTACGGTATAGCAAGTCTTTTACTAAATGTTATATTTTCTTCTCCCGGCAGACACTAACACGTCTCACCTTTTGAAGTACGATCTAGCAAGTCTTTTTCTAAATGTTACATTTTCTTCTCCCGGCAGACACTAACACGTCTCACCTCTTGAAGTACCGTATAGCAAGTCTTTTACTAAATGTTACATTTTCTTCTCCCGACCGACATTAACACGTCTCACCTCTTGAAGTACGGTATAGCAAGTCTTTTACTAAATGTTACATTTTCTTCTCCCGACCGACACTAACACGTCTCACCTCTTGAAGTACGGTATAGCAAGTCTTTTACTAAATGTTACATTTTCTTCTCCCGACCGACACTAACACGTCTCACCTCTTGAAGTACGGTATAGCAAGTCTTTTACTAAATGTTACATTTTCTTCTCCCGACCGACATTAACACGTCTCACCTCTTGAAGTACGGTATAGCAAGTCTTTTACTAAATGTTACATTTTCTTCTCCCGACCGACACTAACACGTCTCACCTCTTGAAGTACGGTATAGCAAGTCTTTTACTAAATGTTACATTTTCTTCTCCCGGCAGACACTAACACGTCTCACCTCTTGAAGTACGGTAAATCAAGTCTTTTACTAAATGTTACATTTTCTTCTCCCGACCGAAACTAACACGTCTCACCTCTTGAAGTACGGTATAGCAAGTCTTTTACTAAATGTTACATTTTCTTCTCCCGACCGACACTAACACGTCTCACCTCTTGAAGTACGGTATAGCAAGTCTTTTACTAAATGTTACATTTTCTTCTCCCGACCGACACTAACACGTCTCACCTCTTGAAGTACGATATAGCAAGTCTTTTACTAAATGTTACATTTTCTTCTCCCGACCGACACTAACACGTCTCACCTCTTGAAGTACGGTATAGCAAGTCTTTTACTAAATGTTACATTTTCTTCTCCCGACCGACACTAACACGTCTCACCTCTTGAAGTACGATATAGCAAGTCTTTTACTAAATGTTACATTTTATTCTCCCGACCGACCCTAATACGTCTCACCTCTTGAAGTACGATATAGCAAGTCTTTTACTAAATGTTACATTTTCTTCTCCCGACCGACACTAATACGTCTCACCTCTTGAAGAACGATCTAGCAAGTCTTTTACTAAATGTTACATTTTCTTCTCCCGGCAGACACTAACACGTCTCACCTCTTGAAGAACGATCTAGCAAGTCTTTTACTAAATGTTACATTTTCTTCTCCCGACCGACACTAACACGTCTCACCTCTTGAAGGACGATATAGCAAGTCTTTTACTAAATGTTACATTTTCTTCTCCCGACCGACACTAACACGTCTCACCTCTTCAAGTATGATATAGCAAGTCTTTTACTAAATGTTACATTTTCTTCTCCCGACCGACACTAACACGTCTCACCTCTTGAAGGACGATATAGCAAGTCTTTTACTAAATGTTACATTTTCTTCTCCCGACCGACACTAACACGTCTCACCTCTTGAAGAACGATCTAGCAAGTCTTTTACTAAATGTTACATTTTCTTCTCCCGACCGACACTAACACGTCTCACCTCTTGAAGTACGATATAGCAAGTCTTTTACTAAATGTTACATTTTATTCTCCCGACCGACACTAACACGTCTCACCTCTTGAAGGATGATATAGCAAGTCTTTTATTAATGTTACATTTTCTTCTCCCGACCGACTCTAACACGTCTCACCTCTTGAAGAACGATCTAGCAAGTTACACCTTCTTCCGACCGACACTAACACGTCTCACCTCTTGAAGAACGATCTAGCAAGTTACATCTTCTTCCGACCGACACTAACACGTCTCACCTCTTGAAGGACGTTATAGCAAGTCTTTTACTAAATGTAAATAAATTTACTTATAAGAATGTACCAAATCTTGCGAACTGCATTTAATGAAAATCTGTCAATAAATGCCATTTATTTTTAATGCTGTAACCTCATCTTCTAAGTTAAGCGTGTTGAATATCCATTCATGTATCTCGTACGCAGTCGGTCGACTAATATCTCTTTCTAAAAAACTTATCACCAATGTTGTTGGACGATCAGCCATGTTTATTATGTCTTATTAATTACTGTATTAACCAAAAAAGAATACTAATATTACGACGTTAACTTAGTCACTTCGCAGAAACGTGCACTGTAAACAGCCGTAATATCGCCGTAAACACTAGCCGCGAGCGCTACACAACGTCCCTCTGCGCCGGCCGGCACGGCACACCTCTCGCATCCAAGATACCTTAGCCTCTATAGGACTTTCATTATTTGTTGTATTAAAGGTGATAGTACTCGATTACCTGCGGCTATAGCAACTCCAACCTTAGTTCACTGTTAGAGTTTTTTGTACTTACTAATTTGATATAGTAAGACATTTACTATTTGACTTTTGAACTTGTATTACTAATATTTGTTTTAATAATAATTACATAAGGATAAGCAGGTGGTTATCAGGATGATCTTTCTTTTGATAAATTAATACGTTATAAGCTCTAAGTGTTTGTAACAAGAATACCATTTATGGGTTTTGCATATTTAGCTTTTGTTCCTCTTTGAACTGCTCGCTTGCTATGTTACACATGTGCTGGAAAATAATTTGATTTTGTCTAACTGTTAAGGTTTCAAATTTATACAAAATGATCAACAATGAAACAGACTTCTGAGAAACTTAACAGCTATCTTACCATGAACATTGGTTACGGACACTCCCCATATGTAAAGTCTGTTTAGTTGACTGGTGTGCACGTCGGCCACTGCCTTTGACGAACCCTTATAATCGTTTTACAACAGCGACCCTCGTTCTCCCAGATCTTTCTGCGTTCTCGATACGTCATGTGTATCGTACGAGGTTCCGTCTAAATAAATTATCTTATGTCCATTACTGCAAAACTTTCTTAGTTTTGACCATATATATCGCCAAGCTACAATTCTACTGGATTCCATAATAACCCTTATCTTATTCAAAGTGAGGTATTTGAAACCCAGCTCCTTGAGAAGACCGCGCAAAGTGCAGTGCCCATAAGGAAAATCACAAATTTCTTGCAAATGTACAACCAATTCGTTTAAGGTGGGCGCTCTCCCTTTTGCATAGAATCTATGAATTTCTCGGCGAATTAAATAGCATGTGAAATTATCTAAACGTTAGAGAAACGTTTCCTTTTGTTTTCACACTTGATCGGCGTCTTTGGTATTCCTTTTGTCACAATATTTCTTACTGTATTTCTGTGAATACCCAGAATGTATTAGGTTCATTGCACGACCCCTTACCAAGATTATTTGTCAGCACATATTTATATGTGTTCAAAACAAGCGCTTGAATTTGCTTAGAAACAGTTCCTGTTAAACTCGGCCCAGTTATTCACACTATTGTCATCACTTTATTTTCACTTGACTGAAAGTTACCTCTACTTCATTTGCATTTATCACTGCATTTCCTTCCCATGGTCTTCACATCGTGACACACAACGAATTGCTGCACGTAATGAAACAGATCAACTGGAAGTTAAAACTTTGGCAACACAGACTCCACGTGGAGTAAACACGTGTCTGTCACTTCGAGAAAATCAGGGTTGTTATTGGTCCTCAACGACAATGTACCGTTTCTGAAGTGTCGAGATAGATTTACGACGGTTATTAGTGGGCGGGGTTCAGGCTACTTTGAGTCCCCGAACAGCACACGCGTTCACTAGACAGACTTTAACACACCACGGACTTCGGGTAACCTCGCGCTACCTAGTGATGACCGGACCCATTTCTCATGTGGAGGCACCTAGATGGCTGTCTCCATTACCTCCAACGGTAGGGTGATCGTAAATATGACGGTGAGGCGAGAGGAACCTACAGCTTATACCGTGGACTCCGAACCACTTTGGACATAGGAGACAGTTCACATGTGCCAGACAGAGGTGAAGGCGTGGATAAGGCCGACTTAAAAGCGCCACCCCAGAGCCGGGAATAGAACTCGGGAGTCTTTGCACGGGAACCACGAACGAAACCTGTGCGCTAACCTGGCGCCCGAAATGGTATTGTAATATTGCCATATCAAAAGCATACCTTCATCGAACAGAGACGTTATCTGTGGCACCATTTTGGTTCGTTTATTTCCGCTTCAGTTGAAGACCTTATCTTGCGTTTATTTGCTCTAGTAAATTCATTAAACAGGTGAATACAAAGCTCCTAAAAAGAAGGGAAAATATGTGCGTACCAGAAGTGAAAAGAAACATATTCATAGCTTAATAAAGTAAAACATAATTATATACACAGCGCATTTTCAGTATTAAACATAGCGGCAATTCGGGTTGCGTGCAGCATAAAATACTGATGGCCACAAACTTCATTTTCAGTAATTAACTCTTGTAGTAAGATATAGTTATTTTCAGTCTTTGGTGAAAGTAGTGAATCTGACAAAACTGGAGCCGGTGAGCGAGTTAGCAGTGATCTATCACACACTAAAACATAACCTAACTTAAAATAGAACTGACTGTACAATCTAGCAGAAACTATATACCGCGATTTAGATGTAGAAAAAAATGTATTGGTTTGGTTACACTAAATGATTCCGAAAATAAATACCTTTACTCTGTAGCTGCAGGTCTTTAACCACAAAAACAGATGAATATTTTCAGTCGTTATCAGCCTCTTTGATGCTTGTATTGGGTGCATAACAAAGTACAGGGCGATCCATATAAATCTAAACCACTTCAATAGGCCATAGCATTTGAACCAAAAGTAGGACAAAGCTACAACTTTGAGAGGATATAATACACAATTGGAAGATGACATTACACTATTTACATCTTAGATAAAATTTTGGAAGTGTCCTCCACCAGCATCTATACATGTTTGCACTCGTCTCAGCATATTCTCTGAAGTTTTACGGAGAATATCCTTGCCAATGTTACTTATTTCAGTTCAAATGTATTCCTTGAGAACATCAATTGTCCGTGGTCTATTCTTGTACACTCTATTTTTGAGATACCCCCACAAAAAAAATCCAGTGAGGTTACGTCAGGAGATCTTGGGGGTCACAGACCTTTTGAGATTATTCGATTATCAAAGAAACGTGTTAAAAGTTCCATGGTGTCATTAGCTGTATGGCATGTTGCTCCATCTTGCTGGAAATAATCTTCTCTCAATTCCATATCATCCAGCTGCTACACAAATGTCTTGAAGATACCCATATAAGCTTCAGTGTCTACAGC